>ML820624.1:78904-114032 GCA_009831015.1 Picea engelmannii
GTAAGGCCATAACTCTCAAACCATGAGGAGTTATGTGACATTCCACATACCACCAGAAATGGCATGACAAGAACTATCCATATAGGATAGTTTCACCAACAATTTCCTTGATCTTCATCTCGTTATTCCACATACAAGCATGGGTCCTCCAACCATTCTTCTAGGATAACTCAATCCGCAAAGCGTCTTCCCATGAGGGATTTCACCATAAGGGGACCACTTTGGAGTTCATCCGTTTGTGCACCTTATCAATCATGATAAGAAAATAATGAGAGTATGGGTCCTCCAACCATTCTTCTAGGATTAACTCAATCCGCAAAGCATCTTCCCGTGAGGGCTTTCACAATAAGGGGACCACTTTGGAGTTCATCCATTTGTGCACCTTATCAATCATGATAAGACAATAATGAGTCATATATACATTTTCCAACAATGCATCATATACCAATGAAACCACATCGATCCATCTTCATCATGTATCAATGACAACTCATTGATCCGTTTACATCTATACATTATCATCAAGGACAATACATATTATATTACATCAATCATCAATCAATCAATCCTTTGACATCAATTAATCACTTGACATCAATCAATGACATCAATCAATCAAACCATTGGCATCAATGACAACATGATCCAAGAACCACTTTGGATTTCATCCATATTTACTTCTTATCAACCATGATAAAACAATAATGAGTCATATTTACATCAAACATTGTTGGGTCCATTACCCAAAACTTTGTGCTATGGGTCTTTCTTCAAGGGTTTCCATCAATGAAAACCAACCTTAATCAACAATGGGATGGATGGTGATAGTGCGATGATCACTTATGCGAAATAAACTAGTCTGCAAGCTCAGATTCACAATTAGCAAAAGTGTTCTCATTATGTGGCGTGATGGGATAAATAGATAACTTGGCAATGAATCTCTTGCAACGGGTGAGAAGTTGTCATTAACTCAGTTATCTCCGTTATGGTGCGGTCCCAATGGTCTGGTGGCGAACTTTCTGATCATAAATTCCTTTCTACCCGTTTGGGCCGTCAGTCTAATGGTTATACTGTCCCCAATGACTATATTGATTTTCCATGGTGAAGTGCCATGTGACACAGTTCTGATATCCATAGGAAGTTCCAATTGTGCAAATTTTCCTTCTACGAAGTTCCCTCTGCAACCTTCTGTAAATTTTTGATCTTATCTCTCTTCTTACTTAGTTTTCTAGCCTCCTTCCTAGTTAGCTTCGTCTCGGTATTCCTTTTTCCATTCTGATTCTTATCTTCTTTTGGCAGAGTAAATTCACGCTGGTGAGATTCTTTCAGGGGTAATACTTTATCTGTATCTGGAATAAGTACTTCAGTATTTTGTGGGTCTTGTAGTGTTCTTCCTACTTCGACATCCAAGTCTCTAGTTTTAAATAACTTTGCTCAGTTCTCCTGTTCTTCAATCAAGTGTGAGATCCTCCTAGTCATGAAATCGTTTAACTCTTGCTTCTTCTGCCTTAAGATTTCTTCTTCTTTTCTTCTGGCTTGATCTCCTTAAATCCAAGGTTTTCCTAGTAACATAGAAAATGGAGCGTTGTTTTCAATAAATTTGACAACTTCAAATTCTTCCTCTGTCGAAGTTCCATTGGCATTCATAGATGTCCAGGTAAGTCTTCCACATAGGGCTATCATATTTCCTCTAAATAATCCTATTCCTCCCAAAGAAGGAATCATAGAAGGCTTTCCTAGAATTTCCTAAGTTCTTTCTGTCATGATATTCACCTGTGTTTCCTCATCCAGAACACATTCAATGTCGAAGTCTCCTATTCTTCAATGCACTCTTTTTCTTTGAAGATATCTGATAAGTTGATATGTCGGTGGTCATTCAGGGTTTCTTTCATCTGAAGAAATATTTTTTCTGATTCTCTCTGGGGTTCTGCCATAATCTCAGTTGTTTGATCTTTCTTGCAGTCTTCTTGTCTCATATTCATCCTTTCAACCTTATCAATCATTCTAGGGAAATCCAAAACTTCATGGTCCATGGCTTTGCAAGAGAGGCAACTAGGTCTTCTACCAGGGCATTCTTTATCCATATGTTCCTGCTTTCTGCAACTGTAACAAAGGGTTAATCCTCTCTTTCTCTTAAATGATCCCCAACCTTTGTTGTACTGCGCACTAGGACCATGGTAGCTAACCTGAAAAAAATTCTTTCTAGAATCCTGCATCCATTTGTTAGTACAAACATTCTATCTATCATAGGTATAACATATCTTTCACTATTCTTATCATATCTACTCATACCAAATCTTGTTTCATCTATAAATTCCCTAGTTTTCGAGCTAGGACAAATCTTATCAAACATACCTAGATCCATACTTTAGAAACAAAAATTTCCACTAATATTATCTTCATTAGAGCACAAAGCTTCCAGATCTAAAACTTTTTACTATTCTTACCTCTATCAGAGCACATATCTTGCATATCTTACCTCTTTTCTTCATATCAGTCTTCTTTTATTAGCACAGAGATTCACAGATTGAGTAGAATACTGCGCACTAGAGTGACAGATCTACGCACAGAGCTTTCACAGTTTCAGGTCAGATCTTTGCACAAAGCTTCTTTTTCCTTAGTTCCCAACAATCATAGTTTCAAGTCCTGGCAATGGAACCATTTTTTGGCACAGGGGCAGACCTAGGGTTCAATGCTACAACAACATACCAACAAAACCCTAACTACTGTCCCTTTCAGCAACACCTGCGAGGAAGATGAAGTCTCACCTGAGGTAGAGGTAGGGGTGGTTGCAGAACTCAGATGTCTGCAATCTTAGCTAGGACATAGATCTATGATTCTAACACTCAACAGAGAAGTCAACAATTAAAGTTCACCAATATTCAATCTTATTTACAATGCATTTAAACCCTAATTACAGAGGAACGTAGTGTTCATTCAAATCTAGCATCTAGCAGCACTTATCACGAAAGAACAGATCATATCTAGCAGATTCAAGCACTAAGCACATGTATATAATTCATATCTAACATCCATCCATTAAGAACTAAGCATCAATAGATCATTCATCTATATTAAATCACTAAGCATATTAACATATAAACACATCAACACATTACACAAAGAAGAGAAACACGGCATGTACGTGGTTCACCCCCACCCTTGGCATGCATCCACCAACTCTTCTCTTCTTTATTAGCTTCTTCAATCAGTTACATGCACAAAGCCTTGAAAACCTTACTTCGAAGAGGATAGGAGATCTGCACAGCTTGCTAGATCCCCCTTCCTCGAGTAGATCTAAGCACACAACCTTCCTCAGTTTCCCGCAATGACTTGCACTTAGCTTTGGAAGTCTCACAAAGTATGCAAAAAGCGCTTACAACTCTTGATCACAAAAATCCAACTCTAGCACTTAGTCATTCATATCTCTATATCTATTCTCACTACATCGCCTTAGCATCTATTTATACATACAAAATAGGCCTAAGCATGGGTAACCCCATGGGTCGACATTCCAAAACCTGTTACATAATCCTAAATCCCAAAAAGGGCCCTAAAAGGGGCCGAGATCCTGTGATCTCCGCTTCATCCTGCACTCCACCTTTGACAGCCTGTCGAAGTCCCAAAATAGGTCAATCATGACCAAGAATCCTCAAAACCTGGTCAAGGGCCAACAACTCTAGGAGGTAAAGAAGAAAGCAACGACGGTACATGCACAACTAAAGCTCTTGTCAACAATTGAGAGAATGAAACAATCCTAGGAACAACGCACTATTCAACAACACATCCATGCCATACAGAGCAAAGTCATGGAAGTGGCTCAGAGGCTCTAGCCATTCTAGGATGCAACTTTCCAACTGTTTGAATAGATTGAAGGATGAGGAGCAGAGCTGGAACAAGTAGTCACTTCAGTCGAATAGTGCTTAGAGGGACCTGTGAACGAGGTAGTTCTTCAGGAGTTTGTTGAGAAGGAGGTCTTGCACATCAGTAGGTCGAAGTATCTTGGGATGAGTCACAGGTGAGTGTTTGGGGCCTATTGGTCCTTGACCAAGTTTTGGAGATCCTTGGTCAGGTTTGACCTATTTTGGGACTTTGACAGGCTACCGAAGGAAAAGTGCAAGTCAAAGCAAAGATCATGGGATCTCGGCCCCTTTTAGGGAATTTTTGGGTTTTGTGCTTATGTAACGGGTATGGGGATGTTGGCCCACAGGTGTACCCATGTTTAGGCCCTTTTGTAATGTATAAATAGAAAGCTAGGCGATGTAAGTAGAAGGTGGAAAAAAGGGTGTGATGGCGCTAGGTGCTAAGGGAAAGTGAAGGCCAATGTGCTAAGCGCAAGTGACATTTTTACATGCTCTGTGCATATTCTGTGAAACTTGCAAGGCTAAGTGCAAGTGACTGTAAGAGATTGTGTAAAGGTTTTGTGCTATAACCTAGCTCGGGGAAGGAGGATATGGAGAGGTGCATGCAGATCTCCTGTCCTATGCGGAGTAGGACCTTATGGATCTGTGCATGTATATGATTGACAAAAGATAATAAAGAAGATGAAGAGTTGGTGGACATACCCCAGGCTGGGGGTGAACCACGTATATCCTACATTATGGTTGCTTTGTGCATTATGATTGTTTTATGGTTCATATGATTCATTCTTAGTACAATGATGTGTGCTTAGACGAATATGATAGCTTAATGCCTAATGATGTGAATGAGATGCTAGATCTGATCTATGTTGATGTGCTTAGTGCTTGAATGTGTTGAATCTTGTTGAATACTACATTGCACTACAATTAGGGTTTATCTGCACTGTAGACAAAGGTTAAGTACTAATGAATGACAACTGCTAAGTTCTTTGTTAGAGTATTGTAATCACAGATCTGTGTCCCAGCTAAGTTTGCAGACACTAGAGTCCTGCAACCACCCTTAACTCTACCTCGGGTGAGACTTCATCTGCTTCGTAGGTGTTGCCAAAAGGGCTGATAGTTAGGGTTTTTTTGGTGCATTGTTGAAGCATTGGACCCTGGGACTACCCCCATGCCAACAGTGAGACATTTTGGGTTGTGAAGAATGTCTAGAATGAGGCCACAAAGATTGTGTAATTGGAAACAATGTTTAAAGTCTCCACATTAGTATGGTACATGAAATTGCAGAGTACTACACCAATAGGTCAAGCAAGGACATTGACATAAGTTAGACCAGCATTTTTTAAAGAGTTCAACAAACCAAAGTCTAAGTCACAGTACATCACAAAATTGATGGAAATTAAACAAGTGTAGATTGAGCCAGTTTGGGACTATGATAAAAGATTTAAGGATTTGATGGGTAGATTGACATTGGAGATTCCTGATTAACTGCATAAAGAATGATTTATTTCAAGACTATTTCCACATATTCAATGCTCGTTGATACAGCATGTGGTTACATCACATCCTGAATCTTTGGAGATTGAAATGAAGCTAGAAGTATCCCTTGTAGGATATGGTGGGGGGATGACTCAAGTCCAAAAATAGTTAGCTTCCTTGACAATCCAATTGGAATAACTTATGAAAGGAAAGGAGAAGATGGAACACAATTTGTGTGCCAAGTGTAGGACTAAAGGCCACCTGTAATATCCCAAGACCAATCCCCACTTGTAATTGTAAATGTAACATGTTTTATAGGATGGTGATCCGAGTGATTATAAGCCAGGAGAATTATGTGATGATTAGGCTGAAGATCCTACATGTTACAGGCCAACAAGCCTATTTTTGTTTATGTAAATACTCATATCAATAATATGAATACATCATTGCATGTAGACCAACCATAAATAAAGAGTTATGGGGGACTAATATCCAATAGGCAGAGAAAGGGATGTGGCTAAGAGGCTAGGAAAAGGGATAATATTGAGGGATTATCTCTATGGGAATATGTTATATTATTATTTCCTAAATACTAAGGTTGGACATAACCTATGTTATCCTAAGTTCCCATGGGAAGGGAATGAATGATAAGTGGATCTCATGCAGCTTCATGAAGCCAGGTGTCAATCCTGACACATGTTGTTTTATATGGGAAAACTCGTCATTCTTGGGGGTTCTCTACCATTCTTTCCATCCTTCCCATGCACATATTTTATGCAGGAATCCATGACCTACATTATTGACCTCTAAAACCTACACGCATTTTGGCACCATTGTCGTGGATGAAGGAATGAGGATATCTTCCCTCGGGGAACGACAAGATTAGATTCAAATCTTGATGGTGAACAAGATTTTGGACATTAAATAAGACTGTGATTATTCACCTGGTGACTCCTCTGTGGTAATTTTGGCTCGTAAAAGAGAAGGGAAAGGACCTAAAAATCCTCCAACTTCTTCATCATCTACTAAGAGACTAGTAACCAGAAAAATTCCAGATCCAAAGCCTGTTGCAAGAGTTCCATATCCTAAAAATTTATTAAGAAAACCTAAAGTTATTTTTGGACAGTCCTCTCTCTCAAAGGGACAATTATCTTCAAAAAAATTTCAAGGAAAATCCTCCGAAATCATTAAACCCCAATCAGATGAGGAAGTGATTCCTGAAAGTGAAATCAAACCTGTCATTGAGCCGACTACAGTTTCCTTTCCTTCAACTATCTTAGAGTTAAACCTAAATCAATGGAAGCTACTTGTTGAACTCATTGAAGAGGAACATTAAAAAACTTTTTATGTGGCTGAAGATTTACGAGATCACAAAAAAGATATTAAAAGTGAACCAAAAACACTCTCTTCATATTTTGGATCTCTCTCCTCTGAAGAAATTAAACCACACTATTTTTATTTTGAAAATCCTCTTTTTCTTGGACCATCATATGATTCCAGTCTAGAAAAGAAACCCCTTTTTGCTAAGGATCAAGATTCATTATTAGTACAGTTAAGTTTCCATACACAAGGGATAGTTTCTCCTTCAACAACACCAATCTTGCTTACTCCTAAAACACAAACACCAAACATAGAAAATATGGCTATGAACAGAAGGGATGCAATTGTTGCAGCTAGATATGCCCCTTTGATCCTTCCACATGTTATGTATGCCTTTACACCAAATGACTATATGAAATATTTTCCCAGATTCAATGGAGGAGGAGTTACTGTTGAAGAGCATTTGAATTCCTTTTACAGTTTTGCAAACAATTTCAATGTAGAGCATGCAGATGTGTGGATGAGATTATTTGTACATAGTTTATATGGTAAAGCAAGAAAGTGGTTCAGAAGTTTTCCACCTAATTCAATTGTTGATATTGAGTCCTTGGACGACACCTTTCTAAGACACTGGGGAGACAATAAATACTATTTATACTGCATTACGGAATTTGGTTGTTTAAAAAGGAAACAAGGTGAATCAATATCTGATTTTACTAAAAGATTCAATAAAATGTACAGTAAAATTCCAGATGAAATTAAACCTTCAGAAATGTCAGCTAAAATCACATTTTCCAATGCTTTCGATGTTGAATTCTCTTTGTTTCTAAGAGAAAGAAGGTCTTCTACCCTTAACCATATGCAATAAGCTAATATTGAGGTAGAATCAAACATATTAGAATCAGACAAATTAAAGTTCAGGGGTGATAGAGACATAAAAAAGAAAAACAAAGAGTTGCCTTCCTCTTCTAATGCAACATCTGAATCTAAGATGGATTAAATGGCTAAGATGTTGAAGACTTTGACATATGAGATGGAAAGATTGAAAATGGAACAAAAACAACCCAGTAGACCCACTTAGGAGGGTGGATACAAAAATCAAAATCAGTTCAGGAGACCAAACAATGCACCTCAAATCTTACCAAGAGAAAGAAAAAATCAAGAAGACCAAAATGTTTTGCCTCTTTTCCAAAATAACACAATAGATGAGGAGGAGGATGAAGATGATGTAGAGGAGACCCTGCAGTACATCTAAATGATTATGAATAATCTCCTATGCATGTGACACAACATGATTATTAAGATGCTTTGATTTTAAACCAGTTTGAAGAAGGGGATGTTGATGAGGTTGTTCAAAAGGAACCTAAAAGGAAGAAATATAATCTCAGTTCTGTTAAAAATACACCTATTTCCACAAACAAGGCCAACACTCCAGTTAAAACAAGGATTAATAAAGACAGTCCTGGGATTTAGATTGATTAACCATTAAAGCAGCCTGTCAAGGTTAGCAGTATAGAGTTAAAGGAACTAGAAAACAATGTTTCTTCTTTCATCCTAGAACATGAAATTAACAAAATCAAGATTTATGTGCCTCTGCTATAACTCATGAAAACATAGCCTTTTAGGAAGACTGTTCTCAAGGCTCTACAGTCTCCTTCTTAGGTTACCTTTTTAAATACTGTAAATATGGAAGATGAGAACCCTATTATAACTATTGGACCCCACATTGAAGACATAATTGATACTTATCCTCCATTCTATATATCACTAAACGTTCATGACAAGATATTTCATAACTGTCTAATGGATTCTGGTGCCTCACATAATGTCATGCCTAAGGTGGTGATGGATGAATTAGGGTTAGATATTACTAAACCTTACCATGATCGATATTATTTTGACTCCAGGAAAGTCAAATGCTTGGGAGTAATCAAAGACATGGTTGTTACTCTTTCCCAATTACCTATGAAGAGTGTGGTGTTAGATTTTATTTTGGCTAACATACCTCCAAAATTTGGAATGCTTCTATCAAGATATTGGGCCAAAAAGGTAGGAGGCACTTTACAGATGGATCTTAGTTATGCTACCATACCTATTTTTGGTGGGGAACATCGGAGATTATACAGGGAAGTAAGGATGGCGTATTTGGTGGGTGATCATGAAAACCCTACTAATAATCATATATATGTTGTAGCAGATGATCTTGGTTCCTCTATTTTTCAGATTGGTGATCAGATGGCAGAAACATCAGTTAGGAAAACAACACCTGCAGTTGGGGACAGTGCAGAGAATTTTGTTTGGGAAATGTATTTTGATGGGGCTTGTTCTAGAGAAGGTTCTGGTGTTGGGATTGTCTTCATTTCCCCTACCCAGGGGGTCATTCTTATGTCATATAAACTTTAATTTGATACAACCAATAACATCAGTGAGTATGAGGCCTTTCTGTAGGGTTGAAAGTTGTTAAAGATATGGGTATAGATAAGATTTCTATTTTTGGAGATTCATAACTCATTATTCACTAGATCAAGAAAATATATCAAACCAAATAGAAAAGGTTGAAACAATATAGGAATGAGGTATGGGATTATGTGGATAATTTCTTTTTGGAATTCAATATTACTTTTGTGCACATAAATTTAAATCAACAGGCTGACTCTTTGGCACTTGCAACTAGCAACTTTAATACTCCAATGTTTCCTAATCTAAAATTTGACGTTGAGGTTAGACACAGACCCTCAATACCAGACAATATAAAAAATTGGTAGGTCTTTAAAGATGATGAGGAAATTCAAAGATTCTAGAAAACTATTGAAGAATTTTCTAACATTTCAATATATCAAGATGATGAAGATGATGAAGTAGAGGTACATGTTGTTGATGTTCTTCAAGACAGTGATGTTGGGCACAAAATTATTGAATTAAAAACAAATCATCTGCCTAAAGGTTTGGTTCCACTCGAGAGGTTGTTTGATCACAATGATGTTTCCAGAAAGGTTGTTATTCAAATAAAAGAAAATGATGTAGTGGACTATGATATCAGTTCTGTTACAAATCCTAGGTTGGTCAAAATATCTAGAAAACTGTCACAAAAATAGAGAGAGACATATGTTTAATTGATGAATCAATATTCAGATGTATTCGCCTGGTCTTATGAAGACTTGAAAGTGTTTGATACAGAGATCATACAACACAAAATTCCTCTTAAACCTGGATCAAAACCTTTAAAGAAAAAGTCTAGGAAATTTAATCATTTACTATTGCCTATAATAGAAAAAGAGATGAAAAGGTTATTGGATGCCAAAATCATAGTGCCACTGAGATACTTAGAGTGGGCAGCCAACATTGTACCTTTTAGAAAGAAGAGTGGAGAGATAAGACTCTGTGTGGACTTCAGGAATTTGAACAGGTGCTCCTTAAAGGACAATTATCCATTACCAAAAATGGATCATATTTTACAGAGAGTTGTAGGAGCGAAGAGGATCTCTATGCTTGATGGATACTCATGGTACAATCAAATATCAGTAGTGGAGGAGGACAAAAAGAAAACAATTTTTACTACTCTCTGGGGCACTTTCATGTATGAAAAGATGCCCTTTGGATTGATGAATGCAGGAGCCACATTTCAAAGGGCTATGGACATTGCTTTTATTGGTGAGAAAGACAGGTTTGTAGTTATTTATCTTGATGACATCACTATATTTTCAACATCTATTGGCAGCAGGCTGATGTGGGAAAGAAAGCATGCATGAAGAAGAATGACAGCTGGAAGAGAAATCGTGGGAAAGAAAGCATGCGAGAGGAAAGAGAAAAATGTTAAGAAGAACAACACACAAGCATGCAAGAGGAAATTGACAGCTGGAAGGAAGAAAAACATGGATGTAGAGAAGGAAGACCTAACGACAGTAGGGTTAGGGTTTTTGTAAGGTTTTGTGAAAATGGCTGAAGAGCTCGATAATTATAAATATAGATACGCAGGTATCATACATGAGTTGGGTTTTTTATGTAATGTTTTGAATAGATTAACTACTTTTGCAAAGCGATTAAACTAGAGCAAAGGAGAGAAGATAGATATTGAGGATTAGATCATAGACTGAGGATCCTGGTGCAATTTAGTTTGTCTCGTATAGATCTTACCCATCTAAGGAGAGTTGTAAGCGCGTGGCATGAGAATTGCAGAACTACCATAATAAGAGAGCCAAGAGCCAAATCTTTGTGGATGTAGCCCAGGAGGGGGTGAACCATGGTAATACTTGTGTAATGTGATGAATGCATGCATATCTCTGTCATATTTTTAGTAGTTAAACACTGTGTGTAATGAATGAATGAGTTATTATATTGCTTGGTTAATTGTTGTTGGGATATAACGAAAAGATGCCACAAAGGTTAAAATATAAAAGAGAATAACAATAGTTTGTAACACAAGTTAGAATAAATGGCTCAGAATACCGATCCCATATCTCATACTCAATCCTAGGCTGTAAACACCTAAGTCTTACAGTGAACCAGAATCAGATCTAGGAGCCTGACAGGGCTAAAAAAGGCTAAAAAATGAAAGTGCTTAGAATCCGACGAAACCAATTCCATTGCGTCTGTCTCGTTCTCCCAATTCTGGCCATATATTTACTTCGTCAAACGAGCTCCATGTGTGAAAGATATCGCATTCTGATCAAAAACCCAAATAGGTAAAAAAAAAGGGGTGACTATACAGTCTGTACAGTCCACGTGGCAGGCTGACTATACAGGCCGTACAATCGTACAGCTGATGTGGCAGGTGACATGGCACTAGTAGGTACGTCAATAGACACATGGTAGGTGGTGACTGGGAAGGTTTGCTGACAGGGAATACATGTGGCAGGCAACTGGACCAGTCAATGGATGATAAGTGGCATTGGTTCGTCGAAAGGGGAGGTGCCACTTGGCACCCTGTGGTTGGCCCGATGGCACATAAAAAAATTGTTATGATATTCCCTAGTTTCGAACTCATGACCTATGGAGGAGAAATGACTTGGGAAAGTTCCCTTGACCAATGCGCCCATGTATCACTTGTTTAATCAAATGTAATTTAATTTATTTAAAGTTTGATATATGGTAGGGCGCAAAAAGGAGGGGGTTGGGGCTAAGCCTCAGCCCGTGGTCGCGTAACACACAAAAACCCGAGGGCACGGGCACCATATGTGTGGGAGTATTGGATAGGGGCCAGCCCTTGGACCCCGCACCACCATGTAACCACAACACATGAATCAGGGGCCCATCCCTCACGGCTCGGGCTATTTTAGGTCGAGTATCTATGCAGAGCCCCAAAAACCAGGAGCTAGCGCAAGAATGGGCAAGCGCTTAGCCCTTTGGGCTAGCGCTTGGCCAAATTTAGTTGCATGTGATCGAGAATAGGGGGCGCGCACCCAGTTTGGGGGACTTATGCCCATATTAAATCTAAAGTGGGTTTATTTATATAGTTTTTGGGATTTTTAATTGATTTTAGCCTGTTAATAGTGGATTTTGGCCATTTTTGGGAGATATTGGGCATTTTTTGAGGCCAGATTTTGGGAAGAAGTTGGGGATGGATAACCAACTTTAGATATATAAAAACCAGGCCTGTTTGAGGCCATGAGAGGCCATTCAGAGCATAATTATTCTAAAGGGAAGCCAAGCCAAATCAACTTTTATGCAGGGAAGCTGTTGAGGAGCAGACGCTTGCGGGCGATTTCTGGGAGCTCCGGTCATCCGTTTTGCATGCCGTTTCTTCTATTGGGTTCTAGAGATCTGGAAGAACATGAATAGATCATTATTGTATCCTAATGGAACTACTTCCATGTAATTTTTGAGCTTTGAACAGAAATAAAGAAGCGTCCCCCACTGAGACAAAGGCCTGAAGACGTAGGCAATTTTGTGCTGAACTCCGTTATCACTTCTCTTGTTATGGTTTGATGTTTATTACTTCATTTCAGATCTGCATATATGTGTATGGCTTTCATAATTCCTCTTATTTCCTCATTCTTTCATTAAGCTTCTCAAATGGTTAATTAACACATGCAATTAAAAACTCAACCACAATCATTAAAAGATCCTTTTCGGATCAAGTGATATCACAACTAGTTGACGTTTGGATTTGAGTTTTGCATGTTAAGCAGGGAAAAGCTACAGTGTGGTGAAGGTGAGATTGTTGCAGAGAATCCATTAATTGTATTGAGAAAGAGAGCTTCTCACAGCGAGAAGATGGCATCGGAAGAAGGTCTTTCTCAGGATGAGAAAGAGTTCCGGAAAACTTTTCTTGCTATGTCAAAGATGGTGAAAGATTTGTACGAGGATTACTTGGAACGAAAGAGACCAGTTTTGGGTGAATATTCAAAGGGAAAAAGTGAAGAGGAAGAGGATCATCCTCATATTCCTCCTTCACCCCCATCATCACCTCCTTCTTCTCCTTCTTCTTCAAGTTCAAGTTCTAAATCTAATACAAAGAAACATGTTCATAAGCATAAGAATGAAATGCCATTGTTAAAACTTGATGTTAAATTTGAGTTACCCATACATGATGGTGAAGTAAATGCAGATAAACTTGACAATTGGATCAGGCAGATGGAGGTTTGTTGTAGTGTGCAACAGATCAAGGATGAGGCCACACAAATCAAGTTGGCATCTTTGAGACTTGCAGGTACAACTCTCATCTGGTGGCAAAGCAAGTTGAAAAATGGAATGCAACAAGTGGGTAATGTATTTCTATCATGGAAAAGCTTCATTTCTTCACTTAGGAAACAATTCTATCCTTTGGGTTATAAAGAAAAAGCATTAATTGAATGACAATCTTTAAAACTAAGAAAAGGACAAACAATGCAAGAATACACCGATGGATTTCGAAAAATGGAATTGATGTTAGATATCCCTTTACAAACACAAGAAACTCTTATGAAGTATATAGGAGGTTTACCTGTGCATATTAGAAACACTGTATTCATGTTTGGACCCACTAACCCTGATGAGGTTTCTGTTCAAGCTATGTACATTGAAGCAGGAAAAACAGGTGTGTCAGAGGAATCATCGTCTTCAAGGAAAGAGGACAAGAGGAAAAGGCATGGCAAGAATTCAAATGCAGTGACGAGGAAGGAAGGAAAGCCCTCTTGAAAGAATTGCAAGAAAGAGGGACATGATGAGGATAGATGTTGGCAGTTACATCCCGAGAAGAGGCCAAAGTGGTTCAAGGAAAAGAAGGGAATGAAAATAGTGGCAACGACAACAAGACCCATAGACTTGGGATCGGATTCAGGTGATGAATCAAAGATCTCATTGGTTGGTATGACAGGTAAAATTGGTGAAGACATTGATTATAGAAGCAACTTGTTTCACATAAGGGTAATCATGGGACACACTAAGATAGACACATTAATCGACAGTGGATCTCAATCTAATCTAATCTCAGAAGAATTGGTTAAGCAATTGGGGTTAAAAACACAAGTACATCTTAAGCCTTACACACTTAAATGGATAAGCAATCATCATCAAATGCATATAACAAAGCAGTGCACAATTAAATTTGCAATTTCATCTAACTATGTGGACGAAGTAACATGTGATGTAGTTCCTTTAAGAGAATGTGGAATGGTCTTAGGTAGTCCATACTTATATGATCGTAAGGAAATCTTCTACATGACAAAGAATCAATATCAATTAACCAAAGCAGGTCAAGATTATGTGGTTCATGCTCATCATGTTAAAGAAAATAAAACATTTCAAACAATGGAACAATTAAAGAAAGTAGTGCAAGCAAGAAACAAACCAATAATTGTTTCAAATAAAGTAATCGATCTTAAGCAAGAACAAGAAATGATTGTTGAATGGAAAATCAATCATAAGTTGCTTCAAGATAAGCTCATGTCATGCAAATATTTCAAGTATATCAGCTCATTTGCAGTCGTATTTTTGATGTTGTCATTAGTAATGTTGTCTACATGGATGATAGTGGCTTCAGTAAGATGTAACAGGGTTCAAATGGCTAACAATATACTGTCAGTTGTCATGATTGTGTTACAGTTGATCTTGATGAGACAGGTGCACAGGACAGAGTTCAGAGATAGAGGATAAGTCGGGTGGCCTATCCCGAGCTTGTTGACTGGTTAGTAACCTTTTGGGGACCAAAATTTCTTTTAGTGGGGAGGTGTGATCCAGAATCGGATCCAGGAGCCTGACAGGGCTTAAAAAGGCTAAAAAATGAAAGTGCTCAGAATCCAATGAAACCAATGCCATTGCGTCTGTCTTGTTCTCCCGATTCCAGCCATATATTTACTTCATCAAACAGGCTTCATATGCGAAAGATATCGCATTCTGATAAAAAACCCAAACAGGTAAAAAAAAAGGGGTGACTGTACAGTCCGTACAGTCCACGTGGTAGGATGATGGTACATGCCGTACAGTCATACAACTGATGTGGCAGGTGGCATGGCACTAGCAGGTACATCAGTAGACACATGGTAGGTGGTGACAGGGCAGACATGTGGCAGGCAACTGGACTAGTCAATGGATGACAAGTGGCATTGGTTCGTCGAAAGGGGAGGTGCTACTTGGCACCTTGTGGTTGGCTGGATGGCACATACAAAAATTGTTATGATATCCCCGAGTTTCAAACTCGTGACCTATGGAGGAGAAACGACTTGGGAAAGGTCCCTTGACCAATGCGCCCATTTATCACTTGTTTAATCAAATGTAATTTAATTTATTTAAAGTTTGATATATGGTAGGGCGCAAAAAGGAGGGGGTTGGAGCCAAGCCCCAGCTCGTGGTCGCGTAACACACAAAAACCTGAGGGCGCGGGCACCATATGTGTGAGAGTATTGGATAGGGGCTAGCCCTTGGACCCTGCACCACCATGTAACCACAACATACTAACCGGGGGCCTATCCCTTAGGGATCGGGCTATTTTAGGTCGAGGATCTATGCAGAGCCCCAAAAACTAGGAGCTAGCACAAGAATGGGCTAGCGCTTAACCCTTTGGGCTAGCGCTTGGCCAAATTTAGTTTCATGTGACCAAGAATAAGGGGCACGCACCAAGTTTGGGGGGATTATGCCCATATTAAATCTAAAGTGTGTTTATTTATATAGTTTTTGGGATTTTTAATTGATTTTATCCTATTAATAGTGGATTTTGGCCATTTTTGGGAGATATTGGGCATTTTTGGAGGCCATATTTTAGGAAGAAGTTGGGGATGGATAACAAACTTCAGATATATAAAAACCAGGCCTTTTTGAGGCCATGAGAGGTCAGTCAGAGAAGACTTATGTTGAAGGGAAGCCAAGCCAAAGCCACTTTTATGCAGGGAAGTTGATGAGGAGCAGATGCTTGCGGACCATTTCTGGGAGCTTCGGTCATCCGTTTTGCATGATGTTTCTTCTATTAGGTTCTAGAGATCTAGAAGAACATGAGTAGATCAGTCTTTTAGCCTAATGGCACTGATTCAATGTACTTTTTGAGCTTTTAACATAAATAAAGAAGCCTCCCCCACTGAGACAAAGGCCCAGAGACGTAGGCAATTTTGTGCCAAACTCCATTATCACTTCTCTTGTTATGGTTTGATGTTTATTACTTCATTTCAGATCTTCATATATGTATATGGTTGTCATAATTCCTCTTCTTTCCTCATTCTTTCATTAAGATTCTCAAATGGTTAATTAACACATGCAATTAAAAACTCAACCACAATCATTAAAATATCTTTTTCGGATCATACAACCACCCATTTAAAGCTATCTTGGGTGAGATTTCATAGTGCTTTTTGTGTATTGTGTTGCCTTTTGGTTTACCAGAAGGCTTGATAGTTTTAGGCTCATTGGTGCCCTGAAGAATATGAACCCTAGGTCAACAACGCAGGTAGTAGGGAAGAACAGTTGAGCTAAGCCAACAACATCTGATGAAGAACATTTACAACACTTGAGAATACTTTTCAAAAATGTAGGAGCTATGATATATCACTTAATCCTAAAAAATCACATTTTATCATGGAGGAAGGGAAACTTCCAGGACACATCGTCTCATCTGAAGGCATTAAAATAAACCCTGAAAGAGTAAAATCTATCCAACATATAGACATTCCAAGAAACAAGAAATCTATTCAGTCCTTCATTAGTAAAATTGTTTTTTTAAGGAGGTTTATACCTAATTTTGCATAGATTATCAAGTACGTTATTGACATGTTAAAAAAGGATGCAGAAATTAAGTGGATACCGGAATTTAAAGAATATTTTGAGAAGATCAAGCAGGCTCTTGTTCAGGCCCCTGTTCTCATCAGTTTGGACTCTTCTAAAGAATTCATTATTTTTTCGTTTGCCTCAGAAGATACCATAGTTGTTGTTCTTCTGCAAATAAATGAGCAAGGATATGAGAAACCCATCTCCTTCTTCAACAAAACCCTCAGGGATTCTGAACTAAAGTATGATATAATGGAAAAATAGGCCTAATCCCTGGTAAGGGATTTGAAATCCTTCAGATTATATGTCCTTCAATCTGAGATCATTGCTTATGTCCCAAGCAGCGCAGTCAAACAAATTTTAGTTCAGCCTAATTTTGAAGGAAAGAGAGGAAAATGGATAACAAAAATCCTGGAGTATAACCTAACTATAAAGCCTACTCAGTTGATAAAGGGTCAATGTCTTGCCAAGTTAATGACAGAGTCTAGCTTCAAAGCAATTGGGTTGTACCATCTTTCAGGCAAAGCACATAATTTTTAATTCCAAATTGGTTAAACAAGTTCATAGGTAAACAACAAGTATGTTTCTTCACCATGGTACAAAGATGTTGTATTTTTTTTGCTGAATTTTCAATCCCCTCCAGAATTGGATAAATCAAAGTTTAGATCATTAAAGTTAAGATCAGTAAAGTATTTCATTATTGATCAAATCCTATTCTGGAAAGACCCTCATGGTATCTTGTCGTGGTGTGTTGATGATGAAGAGGCTAAACAATTTTTTTGTGATTTACATCATGATGTTTGTGGAGGTCATCATCATTGGAAAGCTACTACTTTCAAGATTCTCATAGAAGGCTATTACTGGCCAGTTCTATTGTCAAAAAAAAATTCTCAGGTCAGGGCATGTGAACCTTGTCAGAATTTTTTTGGAAAGAAGAAACTTCTGTCATTGCCTCTGAAACCAATCATCACTCAAAGACCATTCCAATAGTGGGGCTTGGATTTCATCAGGGAAATCAACCTATCATCTTCTAAACAACATAAATGGATCCTTACACCCACAGATTACTTTAGGAAGTGGATCGAAGCAATTCCAACTAGGAATGCAACAAACAAGGTAATCATGGAATTTCTTGAAGGACATATATTTTCCAGGTTTGGATTTCCTAAAAAACAAGGCACTGATAATGCACAGGCTTTTAAATCCAATTCCATGATTGATTTCTGCAATAAATGTTGATTAAGGTTGGTTTTCATTTATGTCAACCCTTGAAGAAATCTCTGTAGCAAAAAGTTTGGGTAATGGACCCAAGATTGTTTGATGTAAATATGACTCGTTATTGTCTTATCATGGTTGATAATAAGTAGAAATGGATGAACTCCAAAGTGGTCCCCTTATGGTGAAAGACCTCACGGGAAGATGCTTTGCGGATTGAGTTATCCTAGAAGTATGGTTAGAGAACCCATGCTTATTTTTGGAATAATGAGATGAAGGTCAATGAATTTTTAATTGAAACTATCCTATATGGATATTTCTTGTGATGCCATTTCCGGTGGTATGTGGAACATCACATAACTCCTCATGGTTAGAGAGTTATGGCCATGAGAAGTTGGAGAACCCATGTTTGGGTAATGGAACCAAGTTTGTTTGATGGATAATGGTATGAGTTTTGATATATTTGAAGGTAATACTATTCTGTATGGATAGTACCTGTCATTCCATTTCTTTTGGTATGTGGAATGTCACATAAATCCTCACGGTTTGAGAGTTATGGCCTTACGAAGCTAGAGGACCCTCTTATGTCATCTAAAATCCCCAAAAGGTAAAAGTAGTCAAAGTGGTTTAAGAGATTTTAGAAGGTAAATAATAAAGTGAATTGATGAGTGTACTATAATTCAAAGTGAATACAAAATAAATTATTTAAATAATAATTTAATGGAGAAATTAGAAGTGGGTTAACCCTAAAATAAGAAAAGTGGGCAAAGTGGCCTAGAAGATGTTTTTAAGGAAGCTACTTGGAGAGTATAAATAAGAGGCAAGGCTCTCACATTTTAGAAAAAATTTAGAATATTGAATAGCTATAAGTGTCTGAGATAACCAAAGGATATATAAGCTGAATTTTTGAGGTAAGGTGAAGAAAAGAAGGCTGGAATTCAAGGAAGGATAAATTATTTTGATGATGCTTTCTAAGGTATGTTATTTACAGGTCATCTCACCATTTTCGCAATAATTTTTTTTATAGAATGATTCAGACCATGAAATTTATATTACATTTAGGAAACATAACCAAGTATTTGTGGTAAAACATTAATCTTGTGGGTCGTTTTATTTGTGGAGTTACACTTCGTGGAAAATAGGGTTTATGGCTAGTCCTAAAACTAGTCAAAAATAGGTGTTTCGGGTAAAAACATCATAACTTATTCATAACAGATCCAAATCTAGTAAGAACAAATTTTTTGGTTAGAGTAAAGTATTTAGTATTCTGTGTAAAATTTTCATATTGATTCAACAAACATTTCATCCGGGGCACAGTCTACAAGGTATCTCTCTAGAATAAGCCAGAATTCAACAAGGTATGTCGTTTTTGCTATAACGAATTTTCTAAGAGGTTCCAAGTAGTGACACCTGGAGGAATTGCATAAAACACACTAAAGAACATTTTCTATTAGTTTCATATCTTTATTCATTACAGGTACAAAGTTGTGATTATTTCAAGTTAGGGTTGTTGACTAATCCAAAATTAGTCATGTGAGACTAAAGAAAAGCTTGATGGAAATGCTAGTCTCTTTTTGTTTAAAGTTAAGGAAGGCTTCTAGGTATGTGATAATATACACCAAGTCTATTATAGATTTATAAAACATATTTCGATGATGAAATTGATGAGGGATTTTGGTTTAGGTACAAGTTGGGTACGTGGTTGTGACAAGTAGTTGATGAGTTGGCACATACATGAGGTGTATAGTTGATGATGTTGCTACATATTGATGAGTCATTTTTTATGAGTAGTTGACACATGATTGGTACATACTTGGTACATGGTTGGTTTCACTTGTTTATGGTACAGGTTGATTACAGATTGTTTGGTACAGGTTGGTGCATGGTTGATACACTTGTTTATGGTACAAGTTGGTGCATGGTTGATGCACTTGTTTATGGTACAGGTTGATTGTAGGTTGAGGTATAGGTTGATGCATGGTTTATGCATGGTTCATGTTTATTGGTATAGGTTTACAATGGTATATCTCATAGTGATAGTGTGACAATGGTTCCATCATTCTACTTCTACTTCAGGGTGGTTGGACAGGGAAAGGATAGGTGGTTGTAGCCACCTTCCAGTTGTAGCCAGAGAACATAGGAGGTTTTAGCCTCCTTCTAGTTGTAGCCAAAGAAATGGTAAGTTTGAGCTTCCCTCAGGTTGTAGCCTGATACACTAGGGGTTTGGAGCCTCCTTCCAATTGTAGCTGGAAAACAAAGGAAGTTGGTGCTTCCAATGAATGTAATTCTTCAAGATATATAAGAAAAAACATTTCGTGGTTTTCAACTTATTTGGGTTTCCACGTAAAACACTGGTGTACTGTGTATGTGTGTGATTGTTCATTTCTTATTACTCATTATTGGATAATAATTCTACATTGACATAACACTTGGATAAAGCAAAACATGGTAATTTTGATAACCTATGGTATGGTCCTTTAATAATAGCCAAGGGAATGGATAATAACACTTTTCTCCTACATAATCTAGATGAAACATAAAATTTTGGAGGCCCAGTGAATGAGAGGTTCTTGAAACACTACTTTCTCTAAAGATTCATCAAGTTTTCAACTTGTACAGTATGTTTTTCTTTCAATAAAGACTCCATATACCCAATGGACTTGTTTTATACAGTTGTTTTGTGAATAAAGGCTGGCAGATGCAGGGAGATCATTGAATTAGAAGTAAGGAAAAGGAATTGGTTTGGATTTCTTGGATTTTATCATCAAAATCCACCCCCAGAAGGAGCAAGTGTTAGTCTCTAATTTTTCTCTTGATTTAATGAGAATCCCTAATCCTAAACCCTCCCTACTTATACCTCATTGTTTGATTTCATTAAACTTTAATCTTTGTTTTAAGTTCGTTATGATTTGCATTTTAGCTTTTTTGAATAATTTTCTTAAGTTTGAAGGTATAAGACATGGTTTAATGAGATTTGTCACATCATTTTCTTATTTGAATTCTGCAAATTCAAATTATTTCCAAGTCATCAAATAACGCTACTAGAATAATGTTATTCCTGCAGTGCTAAAGAAATCATGTTGTGACATGCGCCAGCCATCCATATCTTGTCATGATCACATAAATCATGGAAAAAATACTTGCATGTACTCCACGATATCGCTTGAATCGATACTGCAGTTCAAACCATTGCATGAATGAGATCACTCTATACCTTCGAGGACCCATATCGAATCAGTTCAATTCCCACATAATTATATAACACTGTCATTTGTTATTCTAATTCTATCGGATTATGTGCGCAAATATCCTTTAAAAGAAATTGTTATGTAGTAATAGTTGCAGGTTTTAAATTCAATTTCCAGCAGCGCTGAGTTGCAACACTATATCATTGACATGACATCTAAGAAAAGTGGGAAAATTGTCAGGTTGGAACCAGAGGGCATTGAGCTACTTGAAGCATATCCTCAAATGGCACAAAGGTTTAAAGACGCTGGCTGGTTTGAATTCTTTACCACCTTCTAGGGACATGGAAAACATGTGTCCATGATGTTCTGACAAAACTTCGATGGCTTCAAAGTGGTGATCGATAAATTTTTGATGTTGGTAACAGAGCAATCCATTGCCAAAGCTTTCAAATTGGTGATTGGGGAGGAACAATGGTGGAAAAAGGAGCACGTAATCATGGAGTTTGTGAACCAATTCTTGCTACCAGATAAATAGAACCCAGACTGGAAGAAAGGATTTCCTCACAACTGGATTAGACAAGAATGGCATATTGCTCTGATCATAATTCACATGTATATCACCGATGAAGGTAGATTCTTGTTGGTTTACATCTACCATATTAGGTTATTGATGCATATCAATGGAGAATATCGCTTAAATCTACCATAATTTCTACTCAAAAGCCTATCGAAGATGTCAAAAAGGGTACAGTCACACCCTACCACTCCTAAAGGTATCATGTTCCATCAATTTTTAACTCAGACTCTGGTCGTTTCTTCTCTAAGTGAAGTACATAAACCTTGGAACTGTTTGATCCAGTCCCTAAATCCCAATCCACAACCAAGCAAATAGAAAAGGGGAAAAGGAAGAAAGACATCTACACAGAAACAGAGTATCAAAGTTGATGAACCTCCAATCAAAGGAGAAATGTCTGCAACAAGGGTGACAAGGACAAGAAAAAGAAAGAAGTCTCAACACATTCCTATTGATACTCCTATAGATGACATTAAGGAAGAAGCCATGACTAGCAGAGGTAAGAGATCCAAGTTTGATACAGAGACTGAAATGTTTTCAGATGCAGACATTAAAATAGAAGAAGATTCTGGTGAGGATTATTATATTAAACCCAAATCCAAACATAAACATAAATTAACTAGTAAGAAAGGTGCCATAGGTGAAAAACAAGAGAAAAGATATGAACCTGTGTCTCAATATCCTAGGAGAAATTCTACTAGGGTTGCTAAGAAGTACAGGCTAAATCCAAAGCTATGTTTGACTCATCTATCAAAGAGGAAAATGTAATAGTCATAGAAGACCATTCTGAGGACTCTAAAGCAGTTGTCAAAGAAAAGGCAGAAAGACCTCCATTACACAGGAAGCCAACAGAAAGAGGTAAGAATATTTCTAAATTTCCTGTAGGTCCTGTAACAAGAGCTACTGCCAGATTATCAAGAGCTGAAGAACTTGCTAAAGGTACCAGGAGGATTTATGAAAATAAAGAAAGTAACTTTGTAAACTCATACCATATATCAGATATTCCAGAATCCATGGACTCAGCTAGTTCAGAGGATGATCACAGCTTAGGATTAGATTCTAGATATCAAATTAAACTAAGAGAACCTAAGGATGCCATAGATCTAAACAATATTGCACCTGTAGAAGAGTTTCCAGAATTCCAGGTAAGGGTCAGAAGTGATAAAGAGAAAATTGGAGAACTTTAGAGAATGGTGAAGTAGTTGAAGAAGGAAAAGGCTCAAGTAGAGCAATGGAGCACCATGCATCAAGAAAATATACAAGGGTTCAAGAAGAAGAAAAGGTAGAAAAAAGCGTTTGTTCAAAGAGCTTAGAGAAATCAACTTCAAACTCTATTGGCATAACATTGTACTCACCACTAAGATAAAACAAAGGATTGCTAAAGCTAGTGCTATTATCATATCCTAATAGCCTTATGAAGGATTTGACACACTTTGAATTTTTTATATTTACCATGGAATGAGGAAATATCTACTTGTTTTTGGCTTTTGAAGTTGAATACTTCGAGTACATGAATAAATCAAATCATTCCCATTTTGTAGAATCGAATGTATTGGTGAAAAGATAATTTGGGATTAAGTTGTTGAGATGTTATCTATTTTCGTAATGTAAATTCTCATTTTGAGCTAACCTCCCTAGAAGATAGATGTTGATAAGATCCTATCATTAATAGCACACTAGAAAATAGGATATGATATATTCTGTTTTGGATAGTTTAAGTAGATAGAAGAAGGACTCTTTGCGGATCAAAAATTTGGATATTCAAGGACTTGTTTTGAAACTTCTTGCAAGACATTCCTATTATATATGACACTTAATGGAAAAGGCATATTCATGTTTGGACATTCTCTTCTTCTCTGTTATTTTTCTCTTCATGTTTGAGATCATTTATCAAACTGCAATGCATTGTTTTCTTGATTATCAATTGATACAGTAAATAATTTGTTGTTGTGATTATTTTCAAGTTTTTGATTTCAGGCTAATGTTCTTGTTTCTTAATGATATTTTGAGATAAGAATTTTATGTGAGGTTGACAAATTGAAGACTTCATATTCTCTTTTCCTTATTTGTCTAATTCATCTATGTGACTACCCTTTAATCAGTCAGTGGGATATCATTTTTCCTTATTCTGAAATTCTATTTTATCTTGAAACCTTGAACCAGTTTTCAACCACCTTTTCAAAAAAAAAATCATAAAAACCCTCAAAATACTATTGAAATAACCTAATGATGCCCTAGCTTTCCCTCTCACAGTCAAGTGCAACTTTATGAACTAACACCATGGATCACTGTTAATATTATGGTATCTTTAGGAGGTATGAACCTCTATTGTGACCTATGACAAAATTAGAATATTCCGGAAGGAAGCAAAGAAGTAAAGGAAACCCTAGATGAGATGTCGACTGCAGAAATATAATTAATATGAATTAATTAGTACCCAGAAGGTGAATTTGGCCCCAATAAGTCTACCTGAACCACTATAAATACAAGGCACCAGTCTTTCATTTGACACATTCTTAGAATTGCAGAGATCCAGTTGTGCACATTGCAGTTGGTAGTTTTGTGCGCAAGTTTCTGGGAAAGGTGTTGCGCCAGTTTCTGGGTGGGACTATCTGATCAACTTTGGTTTCTATTCTTGTTTGGTGCATTAGACTTGCTTGGATATTGATTTCTACTAGTATTCTTCTCTTTCAAGGTCAAGGTGCTTGGAGGGTGGCTTCGGCCTATGGTTGGGTGACAAGGGTATTGTCAATGGTAAAACAAGCACAATATTTCATATTCTAATAGGTTATGGGCCACACCTCCTTCATTCAGTTTAAATGGTGGAAGGAAGCATAGCCACTAGTATATTGAGCTCGCTGAGGAACTACCACTAGGGTTACTAGCAAGAGTAGCTTTCAAAGACATTGTCGCTAGGGTTACTAGCAGAAGCAGTTGCAGAAACCCTAATCTCAGATCCGACACCTTGTGATGGAGCATCACGATAAAAAATAAGATATTTAGATGAAACCTAACTTAGAGAACCTTTTGGCTCTCTCAGAAGACAAAAATGATGAATTTGAAGTTTTGGATCAAGGCATGACCAATTACCAATCAACCAAAGACATGAGTGAAACGATCAATCTTTTACACTACTCAACACTTACTGGAATGATTGAAGATGACATGTCGATAATCGATAGTGGAGCTTCTAGGCACATGACGGGAGATCAAGACAAACTCTCAAATCTAAATGAGAAGAAGACCTCGTACAAGGTAGATCTTGGAGACAAAACCACTTACCCCATGGAAGGATTTGGACAAGCCTCCATCAAAATGAAAATAGGTAACTATGTTCACTTAAGCAATGTTTTATATGTACCTAGTTTAGAAAAGAATCTTGTATCGATATCTTGCCTAGAAGACAAAGCAAACATAATAGCTTTCATGGATGGAAAGGTGTTATCATGGCATAAAGACTCCAGCATAGAGAATTCTAGGGTTATTGGAAGTCATGAAGGAAATCTGTATAGACTATTAGAACAAAATGAAGAATCTCTTGTACACAATGAAGTCAACCCCAATGAACTTTGGCACATAAGGTACGCTCACATTAACTATCAAGCATTACCCTTTCTCAAAAGGATGGTTGAAGGAATACCAAAGTTTCAGTCTACACATGAAGGAATCTGCAAAGGATGTTCTCTTGGGAAGAATATCAAGAAACCATTCCCAATAATCAATAATAGATCTAAGAAGATTCTAGATCTGATACACTCATATGTTTGCGGTCCGATGCCAGTAAAATCTCTAGGAGAATCTTCTTACTACGTAATCTTCATATATGAATATTCAAGAAAGACTTGGCTATATCTACTAAAGAAAAAAGACGATGTATTCAACAAGTTTCAAGAGTTCAAAGTAGAAATAGAAAGCCTCACGAATAAGAATATCAAGACGTTAAGAACCGATAATGGTGGAGAATACACATCAAAGGAAATCGTTGCATTCTGTAAATTGGCAGGGATTAGGAGGGAGCTGACTGTTCCTCATAATCCTCAAAAAAATGGTGTAGCAAAAAGAAAGAACAGATCCATTGGAGAAACCATAAAAGCCTTACTAAATGATCAAGGTCTATCCATGCTCTTATGGGGAGAAGCAACAATGACAACAATATATGTGCAGAAGATAAGTCCTCATCGTATATTGAAGGACATAACACTAGAAGAAGCTTTCTCAGGTAAGAAACCTAATGTGGAAAATATAAGAATATTTGGATGTCTTGTTTACTCTCACATTCCCAAGGACAAGAGGAATAAATTAGAACCTTCAAGAAAGAAAGGGATAATCGTGGGATACAGTGATTCATCTAAAGCTTATAGAATATATATTCTAGAACAACAAAAGATCGAAGTCAACAGAGATGTAACATTCAATGAGAAGATGGCCTTCAAGAAATCCATAGAAGAAAATATAGAAGAACTTAATGAAGAAAGCACATAAAATGAAAATGACGAAAATGAACAACTTGATCATCCTATGGAGCCCTGTGAAAACATTGATTCAGATATCGTACCTAAGACCAAGAAAATACCATCTTGGCTTGAAGCTACGTTACAAGACTCACAAAGACTCAAGGTTCCAGAAGGAACATTCAGAAAGAGTAAAAGACCTAAAAGATTCTCAAGTTATGCAGCATACATGCCAAAGCTTCTAAATGAAGAACCTACCACATTTGAAGAAGAAGTTCAAAAGGGACAATGTAAAGAAGCTATGATGGAAGAGCATCAATACAAAATGGGTGTACAAGATCAAACATGCAGCAGATGGAAGCATGGATAAATACAAGGCAAGATTCGTAGCTAGAGGGTTCTCCCAAAAGGAGGGAGAAGATTATGATGAAACGTTTGCTCCAGTGGCTAGATATACTTCCATCAGAGATATCATATCTCTTGCCGCTTCCATGGGATGGAACTTACATCATATGGATGTAAAGATAGCTTTTCTCAATGGATTTATTGAAGAAGAAGTATATATTGAACAACCTCAAGGGTTTGAGGTAAATTCCAGAGACACTCATGTTTGCAGATTGAATAAATCTCTATATGGATTCAAGCAAGCTCCAAGGGCTTGGTATTCCATACTGGACAACTATCTAATGAGACTTTATTTCTCCAAGAGTCATGCAGATCCAAACCTTTATTACAAAGTCGTGGACAATGCACCTGTGATTCTACTATTATATGTTGACAATCTATTCATAACAGGTGAAGAATATCTCATTATCCAGTGCAAGAAGGAATTAGCTTCTGAATTTGATATGAAAGATCTAGGTCTCATGCATTATTACTTGGGACTAGAAGTATGGCAGAAGCATGGTGAAGTATTCCTTGGACAAGGAAAGTACGCAATAAATACCCTTCAGAAATTTTGAATGATGGATTGTAAGCCCATGGACACTCCTATGAGTGTGGATATAATAAAAGTGAAAGTTCCAGATTCTGATCTAGTAGATCCATCTCTATATTGACAACTAATTGGGCCATTGATGTATTTGGTAAATACTCAACCAGACATTTACTTTTCTGTGAATACACTAATCCAGTTCCAGGTGGAGCCAAGAAATGAGCATTGGATAGATGCAAAGCATGTATTAAGATATATTCATGGAACAATAAACTACGGTTTGAGATATACTGCATCCAGTGATATACAACTTCATGAATTCATAGACTCATATTGGGCAGGAAGTGCAAAAGACAGAAAGAGCACTTCAGGTATGTGTTTTAGCTTAGGCCCCGCTATGATATCTTGGGGAAGCAGGAAACATAAGTCTGTCACACTCAACCCAACAAAAGTAGAGTATATCACAACATTTGAAGCATGCACTGAAGCAACATGGTTAAGGAAGTTAATCTATGATTTATTTGATCAAATTCCAGAATCGACAATAATACATTGTAATAATTAGAGTTGTATAAGATTATCAAAACATCCTATGTTTCATGAAAGGTTGAAACACATTGAGATCAAATACTACTTTATTCGAGATAAAATCCAAGAAGGAGAGGTAAAGATTGAGTATATCCCCACTGACGAGTAGACAACAAACATTTTAACAAAACCTCTATCCAGAATAAAGTTTGCATATTTCTGAGAGATTATGGGGATCTTGGAAATAAATCCCTTAGCTGAAAGGGAAGACTCTCCAGGTTAGGAGGGAGCACTAAAAATATTGTTGAAAAATATTATTGAAACATTTATCTTTGTGATTGAAAAATAGTCCAGATTCGACAGATTATTTCCTGTTCGAAAAGTGGATTGAGATTTATGATGGACAACGATTTCCCATTGTGGTTAACATGGGAAATGGTCTATATTGCTGATGTATCATAGACAATGACTTCCCATTATGGTTAACATGGGGAGTGGTCTAGGGCAGTCTCTCTGTTGAAGGAAAATCTCCCTACGGACAGGTAGATCTCCTCAAAGAGATAGACTCTTAACTCTAAGACAGAAAGTTCTTATCATGGTCACTGACTTCCTTTTAGATCTAGGTGGACTAGTGTGTGAGAAGGAAGGAGAAAAGAGGTACCTTTTACCGGTGTTTGTCCCTGCACGCTCCAAGTTGAGCTCCAATCTTTTGCTCCTCGATGGATCCTGTAGACAAACAAAGTATGACCACTTCCTACTCTACTGACATTATCTTGAAAATAGACCTATCTATTAGAGACAAGTTCATGTGAGATCAAACACAAACTAGAAAGAAACAGGCCAAGCGTGTCATATTAATGAGAACAATGACAGAAGTAACTTACAGCCATAGATGCGAATGTAGCAGCTTCGTCAAATCCCCTTTGTCTAACCCTTGCTCAAAAGATCCATGATCCAGATGATGATAGCTTCACTGATTGCTCCCTATGATATCATAGGTCTCTTGCCTCCAAAATATCTATGTTCTAGCACCACTTATGAGATCATAAGTTTGGTGTGATTCCCCTTTTCTAGTCCTCTTTCACCATTAGAAAGCTTTCTTATATAGCCTTAGAGAGGCTTTAACCACTTGAGATATCCTTGGGGAAGTTGAGGATTTTCCTCCTCTAGTTGAGGATCTACCCTAAGATCATGGCTGGACTAGGGATTCGAATCCAACTGCCTTCCAAGAATGAAAGGATCCTTCCCCCATTCATCTCAACAACTTAACTACTGCCCATAATAGGTAGTGCTCCCTCAAAAGGGTCATTAGAGTGTTGTAGCACTCCCTAGTAGGATTAAGGGGGGCACCAACACTCCTAAAGACACCATCTCTCCCTCATAAGGGCCAAAGAAGCTTTATAATGCTCCCAGACAATGTAAGGGGGAGTGCCAGTGCTCCCAGAAGAGGTATAGGGGAGCGCTCCCCTCCAAAAACTTAGTTTTTTGAGTGGTTTCAGATGGCAAAAGGTTCATGAGCCCAGTTAACCTTTCCTCCTCTTCCAAATCAAGTGTTTTAACATGTGTCAAGTGTCCTCCTGATGTCGTATATAGGCAAGACATAGGCTTCATGGAAGTATGCTTTCCTTGACACTTGCGACACTTGTAAGCAAAATGTGACACTTGCGACCTTTGTAATGACGACACTTGTGACACTATCAAAGTGAGTATTTTTTATGTGTAACACTCTCTTCTTGAGGGTTACTCAAGAAGACTGGCCCCCCTCCCCGAACAACGATTTCTCATTATGGTTAACATGAGGAATGGTCTATTTTGGAGGTTGATGCAGGACAGTCTTTTCCTCTTGTGGTTAATAGAGGAAATGGTCCGAAAAAACATTATTTAGGGTTTATACATTCTCTCTAGGGTGCACTTTGATTAGTGTAGGAGGAATGGCCCAGGGTGGGGAATGGTCCAGGCTCAACAATCAGGGACAGGCATTCCTTAGGGTTTATACATTATCTCCAAGGTGCACTTTGATTAGTGTAGGAAGAATGGCCCAGGGTGGGTAATGGTCCAGGTTCAGAAGACAAGACATTTATTCTTCCTTGTTTGAGAAGAATAGTCTAGATATCTCATCGTTCTACTTTGAGGGCATGTATTCTTTCATATCTCATAGACATGAGTGAAATATTGGCCCAGATGATTTAGTTTATTTTAACGATATTTTTCTGCGCAGGTTGGCATCAGATGATTGTTATGGAGACTACATGTCTCCAAACATTAGAGATATACTACTATGGTGGATATGTTCCACTGTTTGTGACTATGTGTCACGTCTTGAGTAGTTGTGTATTACCATGGATAGACATAGTTGTGTTCTATCAATTGATATTGTACCAGTTTTCATAGGAGATTATCCATTTGGATAATAATGACAGTGCTCGTAATACTACCAGTTGGATGGTCTGTTTGTGCTCAAGACCATACCTCCCTAGCTAGGAGGGAGTGTTAATATTATGGTAGCTTCGGGAGGTATGAACCTCTATTGTGACCTATGACGAGATTATAATATTTTGGAAGGAAGCAAAGAAGTAAAGGAAACCCTAAATGAGATGTCGGCTGCAGAAATATAATTAATATGAATTAATTAGTACCCAGAAGGAGAAGTCGGCCCCAGTAAGTCTGCCAAAACCACTATAAATACAGGGCGCCAGTCTCTCATTTGACACATTCTCATAATTGTAGAGAGCCAGTTGTGTGCATTGCAGTTGGTAGTTTTGTGTGCAAGTTTATGGGGAAGGTGTTGTGCCAGTTTCTGGGTGGGACTATTTGATCAACTTTGGTTTATATTCTTGCTTGGTGCATTAGCCTTGCTTGGCTATTGATTGCTACCAGTATCCTTCTCTTTCAAGGTCAAGGTTCTCAGAGGGTGGATTTGACCTATGGTTGGGTGACAAGGGTATTGTCAATGGTAAAACGAGCACAATCTTTCATATTCTAACAATCACTACCCTAGAACTATCAGGCCCTTAAGAACTATAGGGGTTATGATATTCCCAACCTCTCTTCACCATGGCTTTGATACCATGTTAAGAATTAAGCACAAGAATGATGAGATAAGAAATGGTGCAAACAGACTTAAGTCATTCTAGTCAAATTTGTATTGATATCATGATATGAATTTATTATACATGAAATGATTATTTCTAGATATAGATCTCGTTAACAACTCATCAATGGATCATGACAACTCCTCATGAATAGATGAGGTTTATAACTCATATCAATGTGGTCTCAGACTTTATGATTTTCTAGGGTCTCACATTCTAACATGATAAGGGAGGCATATTCATTGTAAACACTAATTCTTCTCTCCCCACAATGCATATGGTATTAAGAAAGGAAAAATCAAATCAAGGGACAATATTTTCCCACGAACCAGATTGACGGTGGTTGATTCTACATCTTACGAATCTCATAACTCTTGATACAAACATTAGTTTTGGGAAAACCATACCTCATTGGAAAGGTAATTTGAAAAGGAATATAGTGGGATAGGTTTAAATGGATGAATTTTTCCATAATATTTCTATAAATTAAAATAAAAGTAAGATCTATTTTCATAGCTTCTTGGGAAATCTATTTGGAACCTCAGCTTCCTAAGGCTATAAGTAGAGATCCAAACCTCCGAATTTCACTCAAGATGACTCATTGGAAATCCATAATAATGAATATTATTTATAGAATGGTTTCCATGTATAATGAATATTTATCACGCTCAAAAAATTAAAATACAATCGAAGTTTTTCAGGAAGACAACTTCAAATTTTGGAAATAAAAGTTTATTAAATAAATTTTATAAAAAGGTGAAGTGGGTCCCACTTGGAGGCACGAATTTAAATAACATATTTCATTAATAAGTTTTTAATAAAGAATTGATTTAAAGGGTCTAATATTTATTCCAAAAAGAGGAAGCACATGGGTAACTTCCAAAAGAATAGAAAACCCTAACTACTAGGCCAAAGCATTTAAAAGAAGCATTGGGAACATATTTAAAAAGGAGAGCACCATCAAAGAATGGGTTAGATCATTAGAATATTTTTTTTCATCCTTTGTTATGCATCCAAATCTCTCATTAGCAAATACATATCTCCACTTTATTCCTTCTTCTCCTGCTACTCGATTTCTCTCAAGGCCTTGTGTTTGTATGTCTAAAACTGGGCATAAGGCTGAGTTTTTGAATGTTTTTATTTAATTCTTCTAGGAATATTCCTAAAATATCAATAAGAATGTTTTACAGCCATGTATATGAATGATAATGTAACCCATAGTTGTCTAATATATTCATGGAGGTTCATTTCTTGCATTTGGTGGGCTATATTTATGAGCATTAGTCAATTGTTTTACTGGAGTGATTTGTAATGTGACATATATTTTATGTATTGAACTCCCCGGAAAACTATTTTGGGGCATAATTTTAATGATTTCTCATAATTTGTGATTTATAATTATGATATTTTTGGATTTTTCTCATCATATTCTTTTTATTTTTAAATGAAAAACCATTTAAAGTTTTCTAAAGTGAGCAACCCCATTTCACTCTTTTTCTTGTAAGAAAATATGGTTGTATATTCTACTTACATGTGTTTCAGAGGGATGTTATAATGAATCTGAACATATATTTATTTTGATATTGAAGCCTTTATTTATATTTGTACTGTTAAGAACATGCTTAGTCTATTTCTAGGAAAATGTCGCACTCAAGGAGAAATCTGGTTATCAAGAACCTTTTTATATAAGAACTAAAGCAATAAAGGATTTGAGTTTTTTTGTTTAGTATTCTCCTATTTGACAGCCGAGTCCAAGAACATTAGTTATATATTTCAAACAAATTGAGAGGAATACCACTTGTTCAAAAGTAAGTTTGAATAACTAAGTTTGGAAGAGTGTGCACAAAAGCAGAAAATGGAGCAGTTTGTAGGGTCAAAATAGAAGTCAAAGTAGGCACAAAAGAAGGAAGAAAAGCAACAGTTCAATGCTAAAGCAACAAAATTAGCATGCAAGTGCAATGGAAGGAAAAGAAACATGCTAGCAAAAAAGAAGGAATACAACTAGGACATGTTAGGGTTTTGGGATAAACTATTAGGGTTCTGATCCCTAACTCTATGTATAAATATGTAATGGGTTGGGGAAGAATAGGTTGTTGATAGTAAGATATTGGATTGCGTATGAGTGAGAATCCTTACTTGAGGTTTTGGAGAGGTTTTTTAGAGAGATAGCCAAGCACTACAGAGTGGCTAGGCTAGATTGAGGATACAATATGTTGTATATATTGTAAGTGTAGTGCACAGGCCTAAGGTGATTACTCCATGAAGATCAATATACAATCCAGTTGTTGTGGACGTAGCCCAAATATTGGGTGAACAAAATTAAATTATGTGTCTAAATGTTTCCTTTGATGTGGTTTTTCATGGATGTTCTGATTATGCATGATTGGTATAGATCTGTTTACTATATGATTAATGTGCATTAATAATGAATGATACAATGGGTTATTTATGTTTCAATCTATGTTATAAGGGTTATGCACAATAGAGTATGTTAACTAATAAAAGGATATGAATAAAGATATTGTGCATAGGGTGGATAAATAGTAATGAATATGATGATAACCTCACATCCCCTTCGTCCTTGCAGAAACTTGGTTCTTGCAACCTGTTGATAGGCGAAATTGACTATTCTTCAACTGGAAGAACGAGTCTGGTCTGGGGTTGTCTAAATAACCCAAGCCATTTGGTGTAACTCGTTCTGACGGGTTTAATGGCTCTGTTAGCCAATCTAAGAATCCTAAAAGAAACAAATAAAAGAGAGAAATAAATAACTAATCACTAAACACTATATATATGTACATATGCTCTAATGTAACTGTAGTAGTTATATTTAAGCAGAAGATATACAAGTCTCATTTATTTACATGATTTACAAGTTGCAAGTTTTAATTGAAACTTATGAAAATCAATGGAAAAATGATTACTTCTAGGAAGCAGATAAAGAAAGCACATAAAAATATTTATTGTTTTACTTTTATAAATTTAAAGAATCTTGCAAAAAATTTAATGAAACATGAACATGTGGATAGTCAAAGCTGAACCATACATTCATTGTTTCATTCATAAACAACTTAACTAAATAACACACATAATAACCTGTTGCTAATCGACGAAACTTATCTTTCTGTGTTGTATGAGCTCCTGCTTGTACTGTTGTTAAGGGAAACCTATAACAGAACAATACTAGCACTTCCAGAATACATTCAAAGAAGTATTTGATATTGGAGTAAATTAATAACAACAGGAAGACAACTAATTAAAAATTGTGTGATCTTAAGATAATCAATATTTAAGAACGAAAGAAAACTCAATTTTGGGTATTGATATTATCCATCATTTAACATTATAAATAAATTCCATAATAATCAAATGATTGATTGATCAAACATAAAAAAATGGAATAAGAAATTATGGGCAACATATAACATTTAACAGTATGAAAACACCATATGATTGATAAGCTAAAGCTAAAATCAACCATTATAACATTTTCATAATATAACAATAATGAAAGAATGAAATGGAATAAGTATCACATAGGTCTAAATCCAAAGATTAATTACTTTCCCATATTCTTTCTCAAAATCACATGCCCATATTGTAGTCCTGGAAGAATTGTTTTGGATAATAAACTCTTAAAGATTGGAAAAATTAATATATAAATAATAATAATTAACCATGTATTGATAAAAAAGACTAAAACTATTTAAATCAACGCATAATCAATTATTGAAATAATATGAAGATATTATATGAAAATAAAACCATTTTACTTACAGGACAAAAGCCATTAAGCAACTTGGAATTCCATATTCTTCTTTAAAAATAGTCTTCCATCCTCCCAAAGCTTCCAACCATCCATTACTCCATTTGAAAATAAATAAAAAGTTTACAAAAGCAATAATATACAAAAGAGAAAGGATTAAAATCCTCCTCTCCAATTCTTGGATCTCCATGGCTCTGATCTTTCTCATATATTTATAAAATAAATGAATAGTCTGGGCGTCACTATTAATTTTCGCCACCTGAAATTTTCCTCTAAAAGAGACCCAAATATCTCTCAAATCGTGCATTTGTTTGGGAAAATATTTACGTTGAAGGTAAATGGGTCCATTTTGGTTCTGGGTTTTCAACCGTTTCTCCAAATTTCTCACGGTTTGGCTGCAATCAGTCCCAAAATCGTGTGTCTGATCTTGACGCCTTTCCAAATTTTATCTGTTGTTGCTCATAAAATTATTTGTAGAAATCCAAAATTATTTTTGGATCAATCATATTGAACGTATTTGGATAATAAAATCAAGCCATGATCAGATCCGT
>ML820625.1:58559-76430 GCA_009831015.1 Picea engelmannii
TGTGTGTGTTCCATGTATATGTTGTATGTGGGTGTGTTGTTATCATGCCATTGCAGGGAGTGTGTTTGATTTCAGGTTGAGGGTCTTTGAGGCTTCATACCGGGAGGGTGTGACAGAACGCTGAGGTTCTGATAGCCGTGCACGGAGGATGCACTCCTGAACTCGTGAGGAGTCAGACAGAGACGTGTTGAGGCACAGACTGAAGTCAACAACTCAGGAAGAAGACCTTTGAGGTTGTTGAACACCTCAAGAGGCAGGGCTGTGTAGCTGAGACACGGTTGCTAACAGAATCACTGAGGATTCTGTGAGAAGCTCTGCCAAGTGGGCATTGAGCGCGTGTACAGTGGTGCACAGAGAGAAATAACTCTGCTGTGAGTTCTTAAGGAAATACCAGAATCACTGAGGATTCCTAGGAGCTCTACCAGGAGGGCATTGAGCAGGTGCAAAAGGTGCATAGGAACCCAGAACTACAGAACGTTCTGTGGGGAAGAGACTCCGCCAGGAGGGCGTTGAGTAGATGTGCAGGCAAGCACAGGAGGAAGAACTCTTGGGGCTCTGAAACAAAAAGCAGAGTCCATTGAGGGACCTGTATTGGGTTGTTGAATACCCAGAAAGACTCAGCACAGAGGTTTCTTGAGCAAACGGAGAGCCAGGAAGGCATCTGAAGATTCTCCATCAGTGGAAGGAGAAGAAGAGAGAGAAATCCCCCAAGGGGTCTGAGTATTCGTAGAAGCTCAGGACAGATAGCGCTTTGAGTGCGGAGACTCTACAGAGACACAGGAGTCATCAAATCCTTCGAGGGTTCGATAGGAGAAGCAAAGCTCAGGAGGAATAGCGTTCTTATACGCGTAGGAAGCCCAGGAGGGAGCGACAACCGTCAGATCGGCAGGAGGACTAATCCTGGATCGTTTAAATCCTACGTCCAGGGAACTCTGGAAGAAGTGCACAGGAGAGGAGGACCGACAGCCGTCGGAACTCAAGAATAAATCCCGCCATCCGTTGGATCAGGAGAAGTAGCACACGGTTTAGCCTCAGGAGGACGAGTGCATAGGAGAAGGGATCTGAACCGTCAAATCTCAGACCAAATCCCGACAGTCGTCAGATCGGCAGAAGTTGTATAGGGTTTAACAGTCGGGATATTAGCAATCGGGAAATCGGAGTTCCTGAGGACAAGGAATTCAGGACATCGAAAGTCCCGAAACCCCGAGAGTTAATTGAGACTGTCCATCAGAGAAGGGACGCGTGGAGGAGATCGACACCATCGGAGAAAGGGTCGACAAGGAAAGTCAACCCATCGGCGGTTGGAGTCAATCGGGATATCGGGAATCCCGGGAACAAGTGATCTGGGCATTTTGAAACCCCGAACCCTGAAACCCCGATGAGTGGGGTACATCTGTCAGCAAAGCAGCGACGGAGGGAGGTGGCGTAGTGGAGGCCAGCTGTCAGAGATCTGGAGCGCATCGGGGATCGGCATATCGGGGATTCCGTGGTGGTGAAAACTTTGCATTGCAAACTTGCGAACCCCGAAACCCCGATGGGACGCTATTTGACTGAGCTCATATCAGAGGTGGTCGTATGGGCCATGGCCTAGCTGGGAGTGCTAGCGCACAGAAGAACTCATCGGGAATTTAGAATGGGAAACCCCGATGGAGGGATAAGGCTACGATCGTATGAGGAATGGTTGCATGGACCAAAGGACATAGCCAGTTAGGGGCTAAAGGTGAGAAGGTGATGATCGCGAATCGGGGAATAGAGAGGTGAGAAGTTCTTGATAGCAAGAACTGCGAAACCCCGAACCCCGATAGAGAGTCGGGGTAACCACGGTCAAGTGTTGAAGGCCGTGCGGTGAATGAGAAGAACCTGTGGACTGGGATTTTCACAGCAGCGATTCCAGCAGGAAATCTAAAGAGCCGCTTCGGCTCGGAGGGAGAGGAACAGAGCGATCCTACGAGCAGGAGGTGCATGCAAGGACCCTGCGGGGTACTGTAAGGCCTAGTCTGCATTAATTTCTTTTTCATAAATGGGTTTGCCCAGATTCGTTTCAGATAGTTGCTTGCTAGTGAAGGCCAAAGGTCGACCCTCTTGCATAAGGACAATGCCAATTTGTTTCCCTGAGGCGTCATATTCCAACACAAAGGTATTTTTGAAGTCGGGAAGGGCCAGAACTGGAGTGGTGCACATGGTCGTCTTCAAGGTTTGAAAAGCTTGCGCAGCTGCTGGGGTCCAAGTGAAAGAGTTCTTTTTTAGGAGAGTCATGAGAGGTGTTGCAATCTTTCCATAGTTCTTAATGAACTTGCGATAATACCCTGTGAGGCCCAAAAATCCACGCAAGCTTTTGAGAGTCTTTTGGTGCGGCCAGTCTTTCATAGCTTCAATCTTTTTTGGGTCCACCCTGACGCCATCCTTTCCCACCAGATGACCCAAGTATTCTACTTCGGAGGCACCAAAAGCATATTTGGACTGTTTCAGGAAAAGATGGTGCTGAGAGAGTAGGCTGAGAACTTGATCCACATGAGTAAGATGGTCTGTCCAGGTCTTTCTATATATGAGGATATCATCAAAGAAAACTAATACAAAATGACGGAGAAAAGGGAGGAAGACATGGTTCATGAGGCTCTGGAAGGTGGAGGGGGCATTACACAAACCAAAGGGCATGACCAAAAACTCGTAGTGGCCCTCATGAGTGAAAAAGGTCATCTTGGGAATGTCAGACTCTTTCATACGTATCTGGTGATAGCCCGAGCGAAGATCAAGTTTGGTGAAGAATTGGGCGCCACTCAATTCATCCAGGAGGTCATCAATGACAGGAATGGGAAATTTATCTTTGATGGTTAGTTTGTTGAGAGCACGAAAGTCAGGACACATTCTCCAAGAACCTTCTTTCTTCAGTACCATGACGACCGGAGAGGATTAAGGGCTCGTACTAGGATGGATGACTCCGGCAGTAAGGAGTTACTGGACCATTTTTTCAATTTCATTTTTTTGTGCAAAGGGGTGGCGATATGGACGCATATTGGGGGGAAGGCTTCCTGGGACAAGGGGAATCGAATGATCATGGACACCGTGGGAAGGAGGGAGTCCTTGGGGAGTGGAAAATACTGTTTGATGTTTAGAAAGGAGGGCTTGGAGGTCTTGGGGCACTGGTGGGGTCTATGTGGCTTGTATGGCGTGGAGTTGGGAAATGACACCCAAATGACCTTTTTTGAGCAATTTTTCCATGCGATGAGAACTGATGACTTCAGGTGAACCCGCAATGAAGCCTTGAAATTTATATTTGTGGCCTCCTTGGTCGAATTGCATGGTTAAGTTCTGAAAATCCATGAGAATGGGACCCAAGGTTCTTAGCCATTCAACACCCAACACAATGTCGCAACCGCCCATGTCAATAGCAAACATATGGGATTTGAGGTGGTAGTCACCTATTTGGAGAATCACATTTTCACAGCACCCACCACATTTCATAGAACCACCATTGGCAATCATGATTTGGAAATTGTTGACAACATGGATGTAGCAACGGGTTTCTTGGGCAATGCGGCGATGAATAAAATTGTGGGTGTTGCCACTATCAACCAAGATGATAACCTTTCGGTGCTTGACGTAACCGATTAACTTGAGGGTTTGGGGGGTAGAGAAGTTGGTGAGAGCATTGGGGGAAATGATTGGTTCCACTTCGGGAGGGTCGGAGGGAGGGTTTATGTCAGAAATTTCTGGTGACTCTGTCACAGGGGGGGTGTCAACATCTTCTTCCTGAATATCCTCAGAGATGGCCATAAAGATCTTTTGTTCCTTACATTTTTGTCCTGGGAAATATTTGTCATCACAATTATAACAGAGGCCTTTGAGTTGGCGTTCAACCATTTCAGCCCTGGTCATTTTTTGGATTTTTAATGGGGCGGAGGGAGTAGTGGGGTTTACTGGTTTAGGGCGCGGGATAAAGGAAGGCTTACAATTTTGAGAGGAAACATTTTTTTGTGCTTCTTTATATTTTTTGGTAGCCTCCACCCAAGTCGTAGGTCGATCCATGAGGACATGGGCCCGAATCTCCTCCTTGAGGCCACTGATAAAACACTCTCGAAAGAAAGCATCCGTCATGCTCTCTGTTCGAAAAGCTAGATGCTCAAATGCAGCTATGAAGTCTTTGATTGTGCCTGATTGCTTCAATTTTTTCAAACGGCCCAAATGGTTAGTGTCAGTGTCAAAGCGTTCACAAAGCTCAACAACAAATTGGGTCCAAGCAATATAAAATTGACGGGATTTTTTTCTCCATTGCCACCATTGCCAGCATTCTTGATCTAGATGGAGAACACCATACCGGAGTTTGGCCAAGTCATCTATAATGTTCTAGAGAGAGAAATAATGTTCCATTTGTGTGACCCAACCAGTGGGGTCTGAGCCATCAAATTTAGTTACATCCACTCATGGAAGGCGTATGTCCCTTTGAAAGTGATGGGGTTGAAAGGAATGGGAAGAAGTTTCACCTTCAGTCTTTTTATGTGCATCAGGAAAAGAGTCATCGGTAGAGAGATTGAGTTTGGTGCAGAGTGATGCAAAGACAGATTCAAGATGGGTGGTCAGTTCATGTTTGAGTTCCGCCATTGCAGACTGCATGGCTACATTTACGGATGCATTCATGGAGGCATCACGGGAGGCAATAGTAGCACTGAGTTGTTGCACTTCTTGTTGGGTCTCAAGTAAACCAGATTGCAGGGTGTTGAAGCGGGACTCTAGTTCTTGGTTACGGGTATGGGCCATGATGATCGGTGAACTAAAAAGGGAGCGGGCGAGCTCAGAAATTTTTGCAGAAAAATGATATGGATGAAAGTGATAAAGGAGAAGATATGAATCTAATGGAATAGGTCTCAAATAATGTTGTGGGGTTATGCTTTGGTCTGAAGAATGTTGCAGTGCTGAAATCCCCAAATTCTGAACCAGAGAGTATTTACTTAACAACCCGAACACAGATGTGCATCAATAGATCTCGCCAGTTTAATTTGTTTATGTTGTTGTTTATGTTCCCCAAGGGTTAGGTATTCAAGGGTTCTATAGAAAAGGGTTTGTCCTGTGCTATAGCTCTCTGATATACGTGCGGGGTCCAACAGTAGTACTCGTCCCAATATCTCAGAGCACTAACTAAGGAGGATAGACCGTACCCTTATCCATACTACCCGACTACCCAGGTACTAGAGAGTATCTTCCCGATTGTTGTTCTCGGTGACACTATAGCAGTCCGGCGGCCAATAGGTTTATCTAAAGAGGGGTTCAGGAAATCTAGGTCAATCCGTACACATGTGTTGTTTGATGCGCTACCACTCGAAGTGGTACCAACAAGGGTTACAAGGGTGGCCAACAGATGTGCGCTTAAGAACCACTTGTATTTCCTACGTGTATGAATCCCTCAACCGCGGGTTTATGTGCATAACGATAGATCTTTGTGGCTTAAAGACGTCGGAATACGTCTCTACCCTGGAAAAAAAATACCCACAATTTATGCCAAGGAAAGTGCTCTGATACAACTTGCAAGATACCAGATATATAAAATATATAGAACAGAAATAAAATGCTAGAAATGGCAGAATAACAATAAAATATCCAGCATAATCTTCACAATACACAAAAATGATATACAAAATAGCAATAGAAAATCACTTTGATTCAGAAAGCAATGTTCACAGACCTCTTCGAGGGGGCAACCTCCAGTCGAGCAGAGCTCTGTTACAATAATCTCCAAGCTAGGGTTCACATACCCTCGCCCCTTATTTATACTAAATATGTCTATTAAGAGAAGCATCTACAGGAAGATCCTTCTATAAGCGAAAGCTTCTATTAGGTCTTCTTACATCTGCCTTATTCTATTTTATTGAAAGGCCTTATTAATATTGACCTTTATTACATCCGAATACATTGATCTACCTATGTGCAGGTTAGGACCTTAACAAAACATGGGTCCTAGGTCTTGTGTAGGATAGAAGATCTATCAATTCGGGAATCCCTCAATATAGCAGAGTCTGTTTCTACAAATTCAGAACCATTCAATGAAGATAAATTGATTAGGTTATATAGGGAATGTCCATCAGAAGTCTGAAGCCTGTTTTTACAGCAAATTGTCAAACCTGAATAGTTTTCAGAAAGTCTGTTTGTGCCATTAAATGTCAATCTAATAGTCATTGAAGTCCATTGGGTTTGATCCTTATTGAGTCAAGTCTTAGGGTTAGATAGTGACAAGTATGTGGTGGAAGTCATGCTTAGTTTCATTTTGACATTTTTCAAGTCTGAGTTTGGTCTGTCAGTCTGTATTAACTTTGATAAATTCCTAGTTGATACTATTCATAAACAACTAGTGAATTTCCATTCCCTGAGGCATTTCAGATACTATACTTATCTGTTGAAACTTTTCCTATAAATAAATAGTATAGAATTTCCTGAAGCATCATTTGTGTCAACTGAATGAAAAAGAACTACATTGATCATCTTCATTAACAAAGTTATGTCCAGGATTTATAGTCTGATTTCAATACTAGCTCACCTAGAGTTATGTATGACATGAGAAGTTATCTATAGCCAAATCCATAGAACAGAGTGGGAGATTGGGTACTATTCATGCATTCAACAATAATTTGGGTTTATTGTTTTCATGAATCTCCTTACCTATTTCCTATTTTTCTAACTCCTGGAATCTTTTCCCTTGAATTCATCAAACAGAGAATTATATATGAAACATAGCATTTCCTAAAGTTGCAGAGAGCCTCCAACATTAAGTTCCCTTTTTTCATTGGCCCCTTTATTGTCAAGTCCATATCATGTTTATCTCAGGTTCAAGAAAAGCTCAAAGAGTTTGGTTTTGCAGAGTTACAGGGAAGAAGGTATGATCCATACCAGATCATATCCAAAATAAGATAGAGGAACAAAAATACTCCTTATGAGCATGAACAGGTTGAAGGTTTTGATAGCTTGGTGAATCTAGAAGTCTGCATTGATGTGGAACCGACCCTGTAGCCAATTCAAACACAACAAGTGGAAGTAACCCTGCAGCCAATTCAAACACAACAAAATCCTTAGAAGTTGATGATTAAAGTTCCTAAAACAAGTGTTTATAGAAAGAGAATCATTTTATAGGCTATAGACATTGATGACCAACAGACTGTCAAAAATAATATGAAGGTTACACAACCAACACAAATTGTGGATTTAGAATATGAAGAGTCCAGGGATCAAGCAAATCTAAATATGGTGGAAAATGGTACTAGCACTGTAGATATTGAAGAAGGAAATAAAATTCAAAGTGAGGGAAGCTCAAGAACCTTTTGTAGTAAGAAATATATTTTTGATAAAACATTGGGGTCATCTTATCAGTCTAGGGAAGATTTGGAAAAACAGTATGCTGAGAAGGTAAATATAGCTTTGGGTGAGATGAAGGATTTATTCCCTGAAGTGGAAACTGTCTCTCAGCACAAATATTCTCTATTCACAGTAAGAGATGTTGAAAAGAAGAACTTTAACATCGCAGTTGTATAATAATACAAAATTTCTAAGATAAGGATAAAATATGACAACTTAAGTTCCCCAGACAATGTCAAATTCCACAAGAAAACTAGTGACCTGTTATATTCTGATTACTTGAGTTTGAACTTGAAGAATTCAAAATTTTCATCTTATGCTGAAAAATTGGAAAGAAAATTGAGGCGAGAAAGGGAATCTAACAAAGATTGGCAAAATCAGGTTAAGAGGTTGGATTATGAAGGTTCCCAAGGGGTGAAGTATTCATTAGATGAGAAAGACAAAATAATTCAAAGTTTTAATAAGAAATTGAAAATTCCTTCTACAAAGCATCCACAAATAGAAAAATCGGTAGTTCCGGAACATGAAAAGACAACACTTCAAACAGAGACACTATATTACAAAGCTAAGGTGTTGCAGCTGGAACAAGAAAAGGTGAAATGGTCACAGGAAAATACAGAATTGCTAAATAAGGCTATGGTTTCAGCTCCTACTGCAGAAATTGGATCAAATACTGAAGAAATTGTCTAGGCTATGTCACAAGTTAGCTTGAAGGAAGGATAAATCAAAGGAATAAAGGAATGTATAGAGAAATTGAAGTAGGATATTCATGCAAAAGATGAAATGATAGCTCAATTTCAAAAGGAGAATGCAGTCTTGCAAGAGAGAATAAATAAATTGAAATTGAGGTTAAGAGACAAAGTTCTGTTATAGGGGGGAAAGCATATCATTTGGGACTCTATAGATGTTGAAGCTACCAAATTCAGATCATATTTGAATTTCATTAAGGATATATATATCATAGCCATTACAGCCAGACATAAGTGTACTTTTGTGAATGAAAACTTAGCCAAAAAGCCATCAGAATGTGCCCATAACGCCATAAATTAACTCAACTATGTTCCTACTGCAGACCTTCAAAACATTGGAGTTAAGGACATAATTACATTGATTATTTGGGCCATGAGGGTTATCTCCAAATATAACCTTTTGAAATCAGTTCAAACTAAAGCAACACAGATGGAGCAGTGTATAGGAGTTTAAAGATTTTTTTGAAGAATTGTTTATCAAAGGTCTTCCACCATTTTGGGATGGCAAGGGAAAATTGTATGACCATGAAGAATACAATACTCATTTGACTCAGTCCAGAATGGATCATTCTAAGTTTGAAACCCTGGAGGAGAGTTTGAAAGGAGCCACTTTAGTAGACCAATTGATTATCGACTTTGAGATTCTGAATTGGTTCAAAACAGTCGAGCTTGGATTGTCAGTCATGTCATATGATTCTTGAATTGACTTGGAGATTCTGATAAAGGAGATGATGGATTACGACATTCCTTTTGATTTGCAGTGGAAGGAAATAGTCCGACTGGGTAAGAAAAAATGTAGTTTTACAGGTCCTAGTAGATGATGTCCAGTTGTCAATAAAGGAAAACAAATCATATGAAAGGTTGAAGCATAGTTAAAGGGCGAAGAAAAGGACCAAAATATCGAAAGGGTTAAACCCCAGATTTTGTGAACGGTTTATTTCCTATTTTCATAATCGATTTCAAAACAAAATGATTCTTTCCTATTTCGTAATCGGTTTCAAACTGAAACAATTTATTTTCTATTTTAATCAGTTTCAAAAATAAAAGTTTTCTTTTTTATTTTATTGTAATCGGTTTCAAACCAAAAGAACCGAGTTTGTATAAATTTTAGGAGTTCTGAATGTATGGGGCGTTGGCAGAAGGGAAAGGGCACAATATATATATATTCAGAACCTGAATGTAATTTTATGAATGTGAATGCAATGCACATGAATATGTCATGAACTTTCTATGAAAAAATTATAATGTTGGTGGTATGATATTCATCTTCTTTCTCCGTATGTATTTCTTGTGTTATTGATTTCATTTTCATTGTCTCCTGTTTAAATTGGATATTTAAAGGTCTAGAATTCATCTTGTGATGCTCTCGACTTAATAAATTTAAATTGTGTTAAGTTCTTCCTAACTAGGTCATAAGTCATCTTATTTGATGCTCTGGTGCAATTATTTGTTCTCCTTTCTTGTTACACCCTACAAATTGAAAATTATAATTCCGACACATTACGTCATTTAACCTTTATCCTTTGGATAGTTCTACCTACCAGTCGGTGCTTTCATTTGTTTTCAGATGTTTGACTCCATATCCCTAAGTATCCCTCCCTTTCTTTCTAGCAAAATCATAAAAAAACCTTTCAAGGAAACAAAACCTAGCCATCGACTTTGATGCAGGAGCATCTCTCCACATCAGTCAGCCAGCCATGTCAGCGAATTCAAAATCGCTCGTTGAAGAGAGGCGCAACCTCATTTGGAATTTGAATTTAATGTAATTAAATGTTTAAGCTGGTGAGTTGTGAAGCCGTGCCTTTGTGTAGGCATAAGTAGGAAGGCCTTTAATGTTTGTAAGGCTGAGATCCAGATCCAGATGCTGGACTAGACAGCCCATTCAATGTAATTGAATAGGGTAGGTAGATTGGAGGGAAGAGCTCGAAGAGCCCCCTCAGGTAAAAAGAGATTTTAGTATCTCATTGTGTATGTGGGAGAAGTTGAGAGAGGATAGAGGATCTGTGTGTAGGTAGCAGAAGAGAGAAAGAGTCGAGACCTTGTTACAGGCCGTGCTCAGGAACACCTTGTAAATACAGGCGTTTGCCATATTTAATACAAAGAGCAGTTTTTCCTGCATGATTATGTGTTAAATGAATGTCTGTGAGTGTTCTTCATATGATACAAATGTATGTTGTATATGTATATTGTAGGGTTTCATTTGCAGGAGTGTGTGTGATTTCAGGTGAAGGTCTTTGAGGTTTCACGCTAGGAGGGCGTGACAGAGTACTATGGTCTCTGGATACTAGTGCACTGAGGCACTTCTGAACTCTGCGGATTCAGACAAAGACGTGCCAGGTGGGCACATAGCTGAAATCAACAACTCAGAGAAAGACCTGTGAGGTTAATGAATACCTCAGGAGGCAAGGCTGTGTATGAGGGACACAGTTACAGATAGAAACTCTGAGTTCTGTGAAGCTCTTCCAAGTGGGTATTAAGCATATGCACAGTGGTGCATTGAGGAAGAACTCTGTTGTGAATTCTTAAGGAAAACCAGAATCACTAAGGATTCTGAGGGGCTCTGCCAAGTGGCCATTGAGCAGGTGCAAGGAGTGCACAGAGGAAATAACTGTTGAACGTTCTGGGAGGAGATACTCTACCAGGAGGGCATTGAGACATTATGCAGACAGGCACAGGAGAAGAGAACTCTTTGAGTTCTCTATTTTGAAGGAAGAGTCCACTGAGGGATCTTCACAGGGTTGTTGAACACCCTGCAGACTCAACAAGAGGTTTCTTTGGAGAGAAATAGCCAGAAGGGCATTACATTCTCCATCTATGGGAGAAGAAAGAAGGATAAAATCCCTTAGGGGTCTAAGTGTTGACAAGCTCAGGAGAGACAACACTGTGTGTGCATGAAGACTCTACAGAGGCGCAGAAGTCAAATAATCCCTTGGGGATTCAAGGAGAAAATCTCAGGAGGAATAGCATCGTGGAGAACGCAGGCGAGGCTTAAAGCTGAGGAGCTCGCAGAGAAGGAAGACAAAGGTCGAGGCCTTTGAGAACTTGAAATTTTCCCAAGCACTGCAAGAAAGTGCAGAAGCTCAGGAGGGAGTACAACAGTCGTTGGATCGGCTGAAGAAATCTGGACCGCTGAAGATTTCACGTCCAGGAAAGAATAGGAGAAGCACACAGAAGGGGAATATTGTGAGCCGTTAGATCTCGCAAAGGTGCAGGGGATATACAACGACATATTCTTGAGAGGTTAAAATCTTAGGAGGGATAGAGTCGTTGATCCAAGCCAGCCAATACCATTGGATCACTCGCAGAATCGCCTATCGGGATTTCGTGAGGGGAAGAGTCGAAGGTTGGGCAACGGGAATCGCAAAATCGCGAAACGTGATATCCCGACGACTGCAAGAACAATATGGGGCCACAGGGGTCAGAGTGGGAGACAGGTGGCACGAGTTATCGGGGTTTCGAAGAAATAAGTCCCGATACAATCGCATTAGGATTCAGGATATTGCGAACTCTGAAATGTCGATGGATTGAAGTCATTGAATAGTCAACTCGCAGATGTGTCGGGGTTTCGGCATATCAGGAGTCAGGAGTCGGTAATGCGAGTTGTTTGACATCGCGAGTGGTGAAATTGCAATAGAGAAAACCCCGACAGGAAAAGGTCAGCGTTGACTTTTGTCAGGTCTCGGGGGTTTGAGAGGCCTACGCTCGACTATTGAATTCGCGAAGTTGTGAATTCCGATGAGGAGGTAAGTTACTTGCGGGGCCCAACTGACGTCATCTCAGCATAATGAGGCATCGAGAATTTACACGGTGAAAATCTCGAAGTGGCGAGGACCTTCCATCCTAGAGGACGCGTGGCGAAATCGAAGCTTTCGGGAAATTTCCCGAAAGGAAAGGTCATCAATCGGGGAATCGAGAATCGGGAAATCGGGGATTCCGTTGACAAGGGGTTTAATACATTTCGACATTCGAAACCCCGAATCCCGATAAGAGGTATGACTGCGGTCATATAAGAGGATTTTGCGTGGACTAGGGGCATAGCTAGGAGGGCCTAAAGCAAAAAGGGAGCGCATCGGGATATCGGAGATCGGGAATTCGAGGAAGATGGGATTTGTGACATCGGGGATTGGAAAACCCCGAAACCCAATTGTGAGTTTTTGTTGGGAACAGAGAAAGAACCGGCCTAGATACTAAGAGGAGCAAAATAGACCTATGGAGCAATTTGAAGGAAGATTCCAGGGGTGAATCAAAGGAGCCGCTTGGGCTTGAAGTTAGAGTTAGAACGATCCTTAAGACCGGGAGGTCAGTGTAGAGGTCTTTGTTGAGGCAGAGGGTGTGGTCTACGTCAGTTTGGTATCAGAGACTGATTTTTGTCTGTATATTTCAGGCAAGGAAGGCATAAGAGGTAAAGAGCACTCTGATACAGATGTAGTTTAGTATCAGCGCAGGGACTTCACTTGTATATTTTAGGTGAAGCGAGAAGGGAAAGCAAGACAAAGCATTGGAGACTCTGTGGTGATTGTTCGCGGGCAAGCAGCAATCGAGAAGACAGTCAACATGACTGTAGGAGAGGCTGAAGTACTCAGATTTTCAGAGTGATAGCAGTAGGTTTGCTAGGAGAGAAGACAGAGACAGCAACATGGCTACTGAAGTCCATAGGTATGCTGGAAGGAAAAAATCAAAGATATGGAGCCAAAAAGATATAGATGAAGAGCTCGCTGATATAAAGAAAGAAATAGAAAATATTGCATTGCGGATGCAGCAGAAAGCAAAGCCGAGATGGGTGTATGAATGGCCCATGAAGAAGGCAAAAGAAAAATGGCCAGTCAAGGAGTTGATGGTCAGAAGACAGCGAAGGTTTTTAAGAGGATGGTTGAGGCAGGCTGAAAACCTCAATGGATGAGAAGAAGAAATGGTTCAGATATGTGAACTAGAAACTGGGAGAAATCTCAGTGAATTGGGATCAGCAGGGGATTTCAAGAACTGCCAAGAGGGCAGAGTAGAAATTCCAAATTGCCAAGTGGGAAAAGAGCTGAGATCATTGCGGGATCTCAGGGACTGTCATGAAGACAGCCAGGGAATTTCACATTGCCAGCTGGGCAATGAAATGAGGTCGCTGCGGGATATCGAAGACTACCAGGAGGGTAGTGGAAGCATCTCAAATTGTCAGGTGGGCAGAGATGAGCATACGAGACTATCTGAAGGTCTCATGGACTCAGAGGTGAGTTAAAATCAGCAAGGAGTGCTGATGAAGATGGGATCAGTTGATCTCATAATCTGCCAGGAGAGCAGTGAACAGATCCCATATTGCTAGATGGGTAGGGATGAGCAGATGAGACTATCGGAGGGTCTCATAAATTCAGAGATGGATTTAGATCAGCAGATGCAGCTGACAGAAGAGGAGGATTTGAGAAGCCTTATGATGATCGGGGGAATTCAAATATTCCTACCACTTTCCCAAGGAGAGGTAGAAATCTGTGTTGCAGATGCAGCAACAACAGGAGGATAGCTAGTTGAGACTGTCAGGGGAGAAAAATTGGAGCAGGTGGGTGAGACTGCCCAAGCAGAAGCAGAAGAAGACGAAGAAGAAGATGAGCATTTTGAGGAGTGTCTCAATGCTTTCAGCCAGGAATTTGAGGAAGTTGTAGCACTGAAGCTGACAGCAGAAGAAGCATGAGAGGAAAATGAGCATTCTGAGGAATGGCTCAATATTTTCAGCCAGGAAGCTGAAAAGACTGCAACCTAGGAGTTTGCAGAAGAAGAAGAGGAAGAGGCAGATAGTTTTTTCTTTGTTGATCTGTATGAGCAAATTGAAGCCCTAGAGAGAAGGGTGAAATTGCATGGCATGCACATCCAACAGGTAAAGTTGGAAATTGATGAAGAAGGTGTGGGAGATCACAGTGATCTGCCCATGTGCCAAAAAAATTTGTAGCTGAGGAGACTGCAAAAACAGGACCAGCCACTGGAGCAGCTGGACCGAGTGATAGAAGACATCAGAAGGCTGATGGTAGATTCAGCAGGAACTACTAGCAAGGAGAAGCTGGGCAGAAGAGAGGAAGCAGCGCAGCAGCAACAACAACATCAAGGAGATGGAGCAGATGAACAGCTCCAGAGGATGATTTGGGATCCAGGAGGATTTCAACATCAGAGATGGGAAGCTCATGAGAAAGAGCTCATGAATTTTGCAGCTGAGGATTATGATGCAGGAGCATCTCTCCACGTCATTCAGCCAGCCAGCCAGCCACGTTAGAGAATTCAAAATCGCTCGTTGAAGAGAGGCGCAGCCTCATTTGGAATTTGAATTTAATGTAATTAAATGTTTAAGCTAGTGATATGTGAAGCCATGCCTTTGTGCAGGTGTAAGTAGGAAGGCCTTTAATGTTTGTAAGGCTGAGATCCAGATCCAAATGTTGGACTAGATAGCCCATTCAATGTAATTGAATAGGGTAGGTAGATTGGAGGGAAGAGCTCGAAGAGCCCCCTCAGGTAAAAAGATATTTTAGTATCTCATTGTGTATGTGGGAGAAGTAGAGAGAGGATAGAGGATCTGCATGTAGAGAGAAGAAGAGAGAAAGAACCGAGACCTTGTTACAGGCCGTGCTCAGGAACACCTTGTAAATACAGGGGTTTGCCATATTTAATACAAAGAGCAGTTTTTCCTGCATGATTATGTGTTAAATGAATGTATGTGAGTGTTCTTCATATGATATGAATGTATGTTGTAGATGTATAATGTAGGGTTTCATTTGTAGGAGTGTGTGTGATTTCAGGTGAAGGTCTTTGAGGTTTCATTCTAGGAGGGCGTGACAGAGTACTACGGTCTCTGGATACCAGTGCACTGAGGCACTTCTGAACTCTGTGGATTCAAACAAAGACGTGCCAGGTGGGCACATAGCTGAAATCAATAACTCAGAGAAAGACCTGTGAGGTTAATAAATACCTCAGGAGGCAAGGCTGTGTATGAGGGACACAGTTGCAGACAAAAACTCTGAGGAGTTCTATGAAGCTCTGCCAAGTGGGCATTGAGCATATGCACAGTGGTGCATTGAGGAAGAAATCTGTTGTGATTTCTTAAGGAAAACCAGAATCACTAAGGATTCTGAGGGGCTCTGCCAAGTGGGCATTGAGCAGGAGCAAGGAGTGCACAGAGGACAGAATTGTTGAACGTTCTGGGAGGAGATACTCTTCCAGGAGGGCATTGATACATTGTGCAGACAGGCACAGGAGAAGAGAACTCTTTGAGTTATGTATTTTGAAGGAAGAGTCCACTGAGGGATATTCACAGGGTTGTTGAACACCCTGCAGAATCAGAAAGAGGTTGCTTGGGCGAGAAATAGCCAGGAGGGCATTCCATTCTCCATCTTTGGGAGAAGAAAGAAGGATAAAATCCCTTAGGGGTATGAGTGTTGAGAAGCTCAGGAGAGACAACACTGTGTGTGCGTGAAGACTCTACAGAGGCACAGAAGTCAAAGAATCCCTTGGGGATTCAAGGAGAAAAGCTCAGGAGGAATAACATCTTCGAGAACATGGGCGAGGCTTAAAGCTGAGGAGCTCGCAGAGAAGGAAGACAAAGGTCGAGGCCTTTGAGAACTTGGAATTTTCCCAAGAACTGGAAGAAAGTGCAGAAGCTCAGGAGGGAGTACAACAGCTTTTGGATCGGCGAAGAAATCTGGACCGCTGAAGATTTCACGTCCAGGAAAGAATAGGAGAAGCACACAGAAGGGGAAGATTGTGAGTTGTTAGATCTCACAAAGGTGCAGGGGAGATACAATGACGTATTCTCAAGAGGTTAAAATCTCAGGAGGGATAGAGCCATTGATCCAAGCAAGCCAGGACCGTTGGATCACTCGTGGAATCGCCTATCGGGATTTCGTGAGGGGAAGAGTCGAAGGTTGGGCAACGAGAATTGCGAAATAGCGAAATGCGATATCCCGACGACTGGAAGAACGGTGTGGGGCCACAAGGGTCAGAGTGGGAGACAGGTGGCACGAGTTATCGGGGTTTCGAAGTGAGAAGTCCTGATACAATCACATTAGGATTCATGATATTGTGAACTCTGAAATGTCGATGGAGTGAATTCGTTGAATAGTCAACTCACACGTGTGTCGTGGTTTCGACATATCGGGAGTCGGGAGTCGGTAAAGCGAGTTGTTTGACATCGCGAGTGGAGAAATCGCGATAGATAAAACCCCGACAGGAAAAGGTTAGTATTGACTGTTGTCGGGTCTTGGGGGTTCGAGAGGCCTACGCTCAACTATTGAATTCGCGAAGTCGTGAATTCCGATGAGGAGGTAAGTTACGTGCGGGGCCCAACTGAAGTCATCTCAGCATAACGAGGCATCGATAATTTACACGGTGAAAATCCTGAAGTGGCGAGGACCGTCCATCCTAGAGGACGCGTGGCGAGATCGAAGCTTTCGGGAAATTTCCCAAAAGGAAAGTTCATCAATCGGGGAATCGAGAATCGAGAAATCGGGGATTCCATTGACAAGGGGTTTAATACATTTTGACATTTGAAACCCTGAATCCTTATAAGAGGTATGACTGTGGTCATATAAGAGGAGGTTGTGTGGACTAGGGGCATAGCCAGGAGGGCCTAAAGCAGAAAGGGAGCGCATCAGTATATCAGAGATGGGGAATTCGAGGAAGCTGGGATTTGTGACATCGGGGATTGGAAAACCCCGAAACCCGATTGTGAGTTTCTGTTGGGAACAGAGAAAGAACCGGCCTAGAGACTGAGAGGATCAGAATAGACTTGTGGACCAATTTGAAGGAAGATTACAGGGGTGAATCGAAGGAGCCACTCTGGCTCGAAGTTAGAGTTAGAACGATCCTTAAGACCGGGAGGTCAGTGCAGAGGTCTCTGTTGAGGTAGAGGGTGCGGTCTGCGTCAGACTTCTTAAAGAAAACTTATCTGTTAGAGACCAATCTGAGCTGAGTAGGCTAGTACCCAGCTCCAAAGTGGTTTGTAGGTTACCTTTTTCATTTGTTTTCTCATCCAAAACAAATTTATAGAGTGCTAACACACCATATTCAATTTATGTAGTAATGTTAAACTAGAGAAACTTAAGTATCCATACCTTCAATGACATAGTATTCTAGAGTCAATTGTTGTTTCCAATGCATAGTTAGCACCAATTTCTTTGGCTTACAGTTGATATAGACCATCTTCTTCATAATTTGAGCTATGAGTGCATATCCTTTTTGAATTTCAATTATCATGTGCATTTTATCTTCAAATTCAAATTTCAAATCTAATTCTATGTTGATGTCACATGTCTCACCTATATGTAGAAACACAAGTACACCACCTTCACCATCAATTTTTGGGGTCCTTTTATTGACAAATTTTTATCTCATTATTTAGTGGTTCAAACTTGCCAAATTGAATATGCCTTCCAGTCATATGTCTAGTCACACCAAAGTCAATGTACCAAGAATCTTTGAAAGTATCAATCACAACAAGTGATGTGACCAATGCACCTTCCTCAGTGTTGTTATCATAATTCTTCTTTGTCACATTTAATGAATGATTCTTACTCTACTCATGTGTTTTCTTGTATCAATATTGCACATTATATCCTTTATATTTACAATAGTAAAACACAACAATATTTTGTCAATATTTCTCTGCATTCTACAAATTTCCTTCTAAAAAATTCATCTGCTCAAATTTCTTCCCTTGATTGTTCTTCATTTTTTACACTATGAGAGCTTGATAAAAACTTTTTCTTTTGAACCTATTAAAGTGTTGTTATTTTTTGGAGTAACATGCCACCAAGAAAAT
>ML820625.1:101187-153611 GCA_009831015.1 Picea engelmannii
CTACAGCTCCAAAACTTGTTTCTCAATGAACAAGTGAGTGCATGTCTAAGTGAGGCACTAGCCTCCTTATTTATACAACTCTGGCACATGTGAATGTGTCTTTTCACTGGTAGGGCCGAATTCTCAATATGGGTGGTTATAACCACCTTTAATATATTCTGGGGCCTCTTTAATATATTATGGGGCCAACTTCTTATTCTTCCTATTACAATTACGTTTTAACAAATCCACAAAAGGGGATTTTGTCTTTTACAATAGCCGACATGATCAATCCGCAATAGGGGATTGATCTAATGAATAATACAAAAATAATAATTAGAATACACTTTGCAGTTACATTATTTCAACACTCCCCCTTAACAAGAAGGGTATTCTACAACAGCATCATGCAAGAGAGAGGACAACATCATCAACAACATCAGGTGGGTGAGAGGACAACATCATCAATATCATCTTGGAACACTGACTGGCATATCTCTAAATCATCAGAAGTTTCTTTTTTTCTCATCATCCACACAACACAGAGGCTGGAGCATCATCAACACGGCATAGAGCTAGAGTAGCAACACCATCCTCATCAACATGAGGCTAAGGTAACATAATCATCATCTTCAACATTAAAGCTGAAATAATATCATCATCATCATCTTCGGCAAGGACTCAAGAGCTGAAGTGGCATCATCATCATCATCTTCAGCAAGAGGCTGAAGTGGCATCATCATCATCATCTTCAGCAAGAGGCTGAAGTGGCATCATCATCATCAACTACATCAACATGGATTAGTATAACACTAATACATCCTCATCATCAATAAAAGCACAAGGTTGATACAACATCAAAAGCAACAATATCACAGCACAAAGGCTAGCATCACAACACGAGGCTAGCAACACATCATCACAGCACGAGGTTGGCAACACATCATCACAACACGAGGTTGACAACACATCATCACAACACGAGGCTGGCACATCATCAGCACGAGGATTTCATCACAACACTTAACCTGACACACCATCACAACAATTAAGTTGCCACACCACATAACAATTAAGATGGAGACACCACAACAATTAAGTTGGAATCACAACACAATAATTAAGTCGGATCACACTACTAGACTGGCTTTACGTCACAACAATTAAGCCGGAAGCTCAGTACTAGGATGGATTTATGTCACAACAATTAAGCTGGAAGCATAGTGCTAGGAATATCTCAACAAAATACTAGACTGGATTTACGTCACAATAATTAAGATGGAAGCACAGTGCTACACATATCTCAACACAATACTAGACTGGATTTACATCACAAAAATTAAGCTGGACGCACAGTGATAGGCATATCTCAACACAATACTAGACTGGATTTACGTCACAACAATTAAGTTGGAAGCACAGTGCTAGGCATATCTCAACACAATATTAGACTAGATTTACATCACAACAATTAAGCTGGAAGCACAGTGCTAGGAATATCTCAACACAATACTACACTGGCTTTATGTCACAACAATTAAGTTGGAAGCATAGTACTAGCCATATCTCAACACAATAATCCTCCCCCTTTCGAGGGAGGTCCTTTCGAACTATACCAAGATTATCTCGAAAGTTCTCAAACTTTACACGAGATAGAGGCTTGGTCAACACATCGGCAACCTGTTCATCCATGCTAACATATTGGAGCTTTATGGCTCCTCTCTGCACCATGTCATGGATGTAATGATATCAGATATATATGTTCTTCGACTTGTCATGAGATACAGGATTCTCTGTTATCTTTATGCAGCTCTGGTTGTCACATAGGATCATGGTTGTTTCCATATCTAGGTCGAATAGACCAGTCAATAACTTATGAAGCCATATAGCTTCGCAACTGTAAGAACACGCAATAATGTATTCTACTTCCATTGTACTGAGAGCAATGTTGGATTTCTTCCTACTCTTCCATGAGATCATGGTTGATCCCAAACTGAAACAATATCCTAAAGTTCTCTTCATGTCAGAGACACTTCCAACCCAATCTGAATCAGTGTACCCACTCAGTGTGGAATCATGATCTCCATCATAGATGAGACCACAATCTAATGTACCCTTAAGGTACCTCATCACATGTTTTGCATCAACTAGGTGAACATGTCTAGGTTCTACCAGAACCTGACTCAAGGTGTTCATGGAAAAATAGATATCTGGTCTGGTGTTCCTCAAGTAGATCAGCGATCCAATGATATGTCTATATAGTGTGGCATCAATCAATTCTGACGAAGTGTCGACCAGTATCTTCAACTTTGCTTCCATGGGTGTATTCATGGACTTGCAGTCCAACATGTCGAATCTCTTCAGGATTTCGACTGCATACTTCCATTGGTTAAGGAAGATTCTCTCTGGACTCTACCATACCTCAAGACCTAAGAAATAAGGCATTAAGCCAAGGTCTTTCATCTCAAATTTTGAAGTGAGATTCTTTTTACATTCGGTGATGATCTTTTCTTCTCCAGTTAAGAATAAGTCATCCACATACAACAACAACATCACTGGCTCATCGTTCATAACCTTGAAGTAGAGGTTAGAATCTGCTTTACTCTTGGTAAAGCCCAAGTCGTCATAAAATTGTCTATCCTACCATATCAAGCTCTAGGAGCTTACTTCAACACATACAGATCCTTCTTCAACTGGAAGACATGAGTCTTTATATCTTCAATCTTCAAATCAATTTTTCTCATTACACTGTACCAATCTAGTACACTTGCTCAGCTTTAACTCAATCTGCACAATCATGTGTTGGCTCTATGTGCTTTCTGCAAGGCACTATCTATCTCACTGTCTGGGAGTATGTACTCTACTCTTTCTTCAACTGTTCCTTGTGGAATCTGGGACTGTACACTTGCAGCTGCTCTGAGGCTGAGAATGACTGCTTCATTCTCACTATGGATGCTAAAATCTAAGAGTAACTCCTCTTATTCTATCATGACAACAATTTCATATTAAACTGAGAGTGGCTCAATAACTGATATTGAGGATAGCTCGTCTTATTTCATGGGGGTAACGTTATCATAGTCATTGTAGTCATGTTTCCATGACCCAACTAATGTATTGCACCAACTGCCACTCAATTTTTAAATATGGGCATTTCTCCCCCTGCATCTCATACTATATATGAATCATGGTTGTTTTGGTTGTCTTCATAAGTACTGGAACTATTTCTTCAATAAGTGTCTCGCCGTAGTCTTCTCCCTTTTATTGAGAGAATCCTCTGGACATACATCAGGCTTTGTACATCTGCAACACGTTTGATCTATATAGATCAATATTGGAAGTCAATACTGACTTCTCTTCTCATAGAAGAATCCATATCCTAGTATTTTTGTATGGATTCCTTCTTTGTCACTGAAACAAGCGAATCATCCTGGAGATTTCATATCTTCTAGGAGTCTATGAAGTTATGATCTAGTATTCTCACAGCATCTGTCTTCTAGTCCTGGAAGTTGTCTTTTCATCTAATCCTTTCTAAGATCATGCTTGCTCTCGATTTCTTCTGAGTCTACAAGGACTTCATCAACTATTACAGGGTATATTTGGTGTTGAATACCAAGTCTAGATGTGAAAGACAAAGTCAGGCTTCAAACGAGTTATGCTTCCTGTTCTAATGTTCGGTCCTCTTTGGAGCCTTCTACTCCTTTTAATCAATCTTCATATGAGATACTCTGAATCTCAAGAGATAACTTCTTCTTCATATTCTTTGGTACATGAGTGTATATGGTCATGTACATAGTCTACTTGATGTCTAATTTAATAAATTTCCTTCTGCAACCTTCACTATAGCTTCCTCGGGGTTATCACCTGTGACCTGGAACGAGGTCAACAAAACAACAAGCAAGAACAATATCCTTTTGATAATAGTAGATAAAGAAATAGCACGAACAATCATCATAATAGCTCCTTTAGAGCTATCACTTGTAACTTGTCTGAAACAAATATTAAAGGTAAGAGATACAATATGAAATGAGGTCAACACTCTTATAGTGTTGTGATCAAACATTCCTCCATGGCAACTTGGAACTAACACATGAGGTTTATCCTAGAGGAGGTGTTAGTTGTATCAGGCAAATGATTACATTAATCATTTACCTCTATATGCTCACATGCTACCAAGTACAATACTTTTCAAAGACTTCTATGTCAACTTATCATGTGTAAATTTGAATCTTATCAACTTGATTAATCAAACCTGGGACCTGGAGCCTTGTCCTCAAGAATGAGTGCTTTCTTTTATTCCAAGTCTCCTTCACTCAAGATGACGAGTCCTTTCTTCAACTTGTCTTCTGTACTAAGACAATACACTATCTTGACATAAGGTTGGGTTAGAGGATAAGCTCTATGATCTCAACTTTTAATCTGTCTAATACCTTGACTTAGATTTTGATCAAAGGTTGGAATGATGGTCATGTAACACTGATCAAAATAATGTCATAACAAAAAGATGCATATAAGAATAATCACACCTAGGTTGCATCATTCATGTGAATGTGTTTGATCTTGAGATCCTTCTGGATCTATGACAAGATATCCCTCCTCTTTCAAATACCCTTTAAAGCTTAATCGTTTAAACATGTGTGAGTACATACCTCTGACGACACTTGCAGGTAGAGGCACCATCTGGTAGCAACGATAATGATCACCAACTCTTTAAGAACTTCAAGGGTGACTACAACTGGTACTACGGCTGCAACTGTAATTGATACTGCAACTGCAATTGATACTGCAACTGGTTCTGAGACTGCAACTGCAACTGCGACTTGGGGTTTTATGAGGAAACCCTAACTTTTCAAACTTCAAATTTTGAAATTATGATCCAGGGGATAGATGCATTGAGTTGAGGCGAGTAAGCTGGTGCAGTCATATTTCTGAAAATCCAAATTTTACCCCCTTAAACTTGACCAACAGATTTCTGTACGGGTGCTTCTGGTTTTTTGGTACTTCTGGTACTTCTGGTTTTCTGGTACTGGTGAAAACTAGGGTTTCACTTTATGAGAGATCTAGCCACTGAAAAGTTGCGTTGAGGATGCCAAAGTGATCCTTGAGGAAGGGCACACTTTTCTAGATGGTTTTGGGGCTCAAATACTTTACCAACAAAATCCCTAATTTGCATGTACGACAACAATGACGTTTTTTACTTTCTCTTGTGGAAGATGTTGCCTTCAGCTTAGCTCTGAACCCATGTTAAGGTTTAAGCTATTATTAGATTTCTTTGCATTTCACTAGATAACAATATCATAAGATAGGATCAATAATAAATACACAATCAAGAGAGACACATAATTTATCCTGGGAAACCCTCATGGGGGAGAAAACCCAGCAAAACTTCTTTATTATGCATACCCAATACAATGCCAAGACATAACTCAAACAAATACAAAATTTCCTCTCCCAAGAATGTGCCTCTCTCTCTCTCTCTCTCTCTTCTCCAACTGCATCTATAAAACTTGATTCTCAATGAACAAGTGAGTGTATGTCTAAGTGAGGCACTAGCCTCCTTACTTATACAACTTTGGCATGTGTGGAGGTGTCTTTTCACTGGCAGGGCTGACTTCTCAATCTAGGTGGTTATAACCACCTTTAATATATTCTGGGGCCTCTTTAATATATTTTGGGGCCGACTTCGTATTTTGCCTATTACAATTACGTTTTGACCAATCCGCAAAAGGGGATTTGGTATTTTACAATAGCCGACATTATCAATCCGCAATAGGGGATTGATCTAATGAATAATACAACAATAATAATTAGAATACACTTTGCATTTACATTATTTCAACATATTGCATGAAACGAAGCATGGACGAAAACATGTAAATGAAGTACTCGGGAGGTGAGGCTAAAACTAATTACTAGTAAATCACTAAGAGCTAATTAATCTCACAATGAACAATAAAAAAATATGAGAGAAGCCAAAATGAGTAACTTGATATTATGAGAAGGCTTGTTAGGCATTTATATAGCATTACAAAATGGTCCATTGGACAAATTCAAAAAGAGCTCATTAAATGAGTCTCTATTATTAGTATAATAGATCTAACTACCTAACTAACTAAGTAGTGGAAAATAAAACCCTATACAATAATGGAAATATCTCATTAAATGAGTCTCTATTATTATAATAATATATCTAACTACCCAGCTAACTTAGTAGTGGAAAATAAAACCCAATACAATAATGGAGAGGTGGGACTCTCTTTGAACCATATGGGAAACCTGTTATCCCAATTAATTAATGAGGAGGTGGGAATCTCCTTGATCCACATGGACAATATATTAGCTTTATAACTTTATGACTTTTTCATCCAAATTTAGACCATATACCCCCTAAAATTCGGATCCCTCATTGGTATGGATTGGTTGGACCAACATCGTTTCATTCTACACTATTATAATAATGCATTTACTTGCTTGGATGAGGCAGGAAACTTAAGAACGGTTCAAGGCATTCAAAGAGTTGTAACTATCAGAGGAGTTTCAACCTTGCAATTGAAGAAAATCTACAGGAAAGGATGCCAAGTATTTGCAGCACACATGGAGGAGGCACCTAAGGATAAAGTGCCAAATGTTCAAGGTTGCACAGTACTGAAAGAGTTTGAGGATATCTTTAAAGAGATATCGGGGTTTCCACTGAAAAGAGATATTGATTTCTCTATAGATATGATTCCCGGCGAAGCACATGTATCCAAGACTCCTTATAGGATGAGTACGTCATAGCTAAAGGAGTTGCAGATGCAACTTGAAGAGCTTTTGAAGAAGGGGTATATACACCCAAGTGTGTTAACTTTGGGTGCCCCATTATTTTTCATGAAGAAGAAGGATGGTACATTCATACTTTTTATCAACTTCAAGTAGTTGAACAAGGTAACAGTAAAGAAAAAGTATCATTTTCCAATGATAGATGACCTCTTTGATCAAGTGAGGGGAAGGGATAATTTTAAGGATGAGAATTTATATTAAAATGTAGAAACCTAGAATAATCTTACTAGTCTTTAATATGCAAAATGTAAAATGTTTGGCGATAGTTTAGTAAAAATATTCAAGTTTCTAAAGATTTTATATAGTTTCTATATTTTTTTAGCAATTTTTTAGGTAAAATAATTTTATTCTATGGAATTTGAGAAAATTATTTTTATAAAAAATGGAAGTTCGGGAATCGTTTTTTGGGAAAAACCATGGAAAATTAGCCCATTTGTGAAATTTAGCCCCTAAAATCATCTATGTGGGGCGCGCAAATATTTTCAAAGATTTATATCATATCTAAATATCACCAAGTGAGAATTAAGGAAGAGGACATCAAAAAGACTGCCTTCAGAACAAGGTGTGAATATTATGAATTCACAGTGGTGTCATTCATATTTTCAAATGCACCAGTTGTCTTCATGTGTTTGATGAATGGAGTTTTCACAAGTTTCTTAGATAAGTTTGTCATTGTATTTCTGGATGACATACTTATTAACTCATATTCTGAAGAAGAGCATGAGAAACACTTGAGGATGGTGCTACAAGTTTTGAGAGAACGTCAGTTGTATGTCAAGTTGAGCAAGTGCTCATTTTATTAGCAACAAATTCATTATTTGGGTCATATAATTTCTAAGGAAGGGATAGTTGTGGATCCAGAAAAGAAAAAATCCATTGAGGAATGGCCGACACCAAGAAATGCCGCAGAGGTGAGGTCCTTCATGAGAATTGTAGGTTATTATAAAAGGTTTATTGAAGGCTTCTCAAAATTTGTGCACCCAATCACATCCTTGCAAAATAAAGGTTTTCGATTTGAGTGGACTTCTGATTGTGAAAGGAGTTTTCAACACTTGAAAATTTTGTTGACAAGTGTGCCAATTTTGAGAATTGTTGATCCTGATGCATACTTCATTGTGTGCATGGATGCATGCAAGGAAGGGCTCATTGTATTCCTTAGTTAGAATGGGCATGTGGTGTGCTATGAATCAATAAAGTTAAAAGAGCATGAAAATCTCTATGCTACTCATGATTTAGAATTTGCAGCCATAGTGCATGCCTTGAAGATGTGGCAACACTATATCATGAGAAAAAAATTCTACTTGAGGATAGATCATAGTGGTATGAAGTATTTGTTTGGAAAACCAAATTTAAATTCCAAACAAAGCAAGTGGTTAGAATTCCTCTGTGATTATGACTTTGACATAAAGCATATCAAAGGAAAAGAGAACAAGGTGGTTGATCCACTCAGCAGGAGGGTGCACGAGATGCATGCTAAAACCATTAACATGTACAAATTGGTTTTGAGCGATATAATTTTAGAGGTTGCTAAATCAGATCATCGCTATGTGGACATAAAGGTGGATTTACAGCAAGGTATTTCGCAACAAAAATTAGAATGTTATGATCTAAAAGAGGATGGAATCCTCATGTATAGGCACAGAGTCTATGTACCAAATGATTAGGAGTTGAAAAGTATGATATTGTCATAGGTGCATAAGGTTCCTTATGCAAGACACCCAAACTACCAAAAGACAATTTTCGTTGTCAAAAAGAAATACTTTTGGCCATGTATGAAAAAGGAGGTTGTTAATCTTATTGCCATATGCCTTGAATGTCAAAAGGTCAAGGTTGAGCACATACATCCAGTTGGTTTTATACAACCTTTTCCCATTCCCAAGTGGAAGTGGGAAGTTGTAACCATGGATTTCATTACTACGGTGCCTAGGACTGCTAAGGAACATGATTATATTATGGTGGTGGTGGACAAGCTTACTAAAGATGCCCATTTTATTCCAGTGAAGTCATCACACAAGGTAGTGTGTGTATATATATATGAGGCCGAAGAGCGTGTGCAATTATGAGGCTGGTGAGTCGGGGCACAAATAGGTTGGTGTGCCTATCCTTGTTAAATGTAATCATACTCAAGTTATTAATATTATCACATTACTGTGTGTAGATAGATCAAACGAAAAGATATGGGGGGATAACTCCACCAGAGAGAGGAAAACGGGGGGGGACTTAAGTCCTAGGGAATATTTTATTAATATTTCTAGAAAAGTGTATTTTATAGATATGTATTTATCCTAAGTTCCTAAGGGATGGGAACGGGTCACCAAGTGGCTAAAGTTAAGTCCTAAAGGTGAAAAGTGTCCATTTTAAGGCATGCAATATATATTATTGGCCTTAGTGTATTTTGGGGAATTCATTCATTTTCTCATGGGAAGAAGCGGTCGAACATTTGGAATATACGACTAATACGTTATCTACAAAGAAAAACTTGTAATGGGGTTTTCTGCATTGTAACCTGATTTTTTTTTTCGAAGAGGCGGGTTTTCAAGACTGTGATAATTCTCTTTAGCTGAGATATTTGTTGTTGAATAAGAGGGTTTTCAGTCACGTGAAAAATCTCTCCATGTGAGAGTTTTGTTGGGAATTTTTCGCTGGTGCATTAGGCATTAGTTGTAGGGCTTTGAGACATCATGTTCGGCCTATCGATGGAACCCTGGAAAGGAAGTAGGGAAGCTGAGGGACTATGGAGAAGAGAATGGGCACACTTCCTTGGGTGTAATAGGTGCATGGGGAATGAGAGACTGTAGACTAATTGCAGCAGTGGCACCTTGGACTAAGAAATTATGCTAAGTATCAGAACTTAGCCTTTCATTAGGAACCCTTTTTCTCCGGTGGAGTTAAGCCCGAGCTCGGGGATGACCTATTGTTGAAATCTTATGAGCAATAGAGTCTATGGCTAGGAGGATCATTGTGTAGTTGGTGAATTTTCATAAAAGATAAGTGTCTTTATGTGTTTGTCTCATTTACTTTGTGCTTAATTATCTATGTTTAATATGTGTTTAATTCTTGTATGTTGTTGCATATAAGTAATTGTTGTTATTCTATATAATCATGCTTACACATGTAAGTGTCGTGTTGATAGTCAATATTTGTAGTCGTGCATGAGTATGCCAGTTATCATTAGTTATTCCAGTTGAGTTAACCTTATGATAATGGTCACGAGTCTTTGAGGTGAGATGATAATGGTTTTGTACGCAAGGAAATATTCCATGCACATATTGTTTGGATTCGCTTGTGTGCGCAGGGAAGCAATCCACATGCAGGAGGAAATCAGAATTGACGTGTGTTTCCAGAATGGTTGCGCACACAGAAGAGGTCACATGTTTAGAATGTATTAAGTGCACAGTAGTGTTGTGTGCTCAGTATTCTTGTGCACCAAATGTTTGTGTGTTACTTCCATTGTTAAAGTTATTTCAGATGAGGAAATTTGTGTGGCGCAACACAGCTTGGGGTTGAGCGTGTTACTTCAAGTAATACTGCACATATTAGTGTTTTAGAGTAGAATCTGCACTCTAGATTTTGGAGTAGCATTGTTCAGTAGTAAGCTGGGTAATGTTACAATATGGTATCATAAGCGGTTTGGTAATAGGGGACGTTACAAATTGGTATCATATCATTTTTTTAATATAGGTAACGAGGGACGTTATATTTCTAGACGACCTACTAATATAAAACTAGAATTGTAATAACTCGATATCTAGGGATTAACTGGGGGTTTTATGATTAACATGTGGCTTTGTCTAGGGAATAACATTCAAACCATGTAAGATTAAATAAGTAACCCCTTTGGTACATGTTGTAAATATGCTAGTATGGATAACTGGTGTAGAGCTAAAGGCCAATGCCCAACTAGTGAATGGCTAGGAAAGTAGATGATGTGAAATATACTTATAAGAATAGTGTGGTAGGATTTCCATGATGAAATCGAGATATGTAAATACTAATGTTATAATATAATACTCAATTATGGTTTAATATGGTTTTGGAGAGCATGATACGGGCTATGATTCCATTAGAAAGAAGAAAGAGGGGGGCTATGGGAAAGTAAATACACTATTGGAAAGTGTCAACCTTAGATATCATCCCTTTTACACCAGGTGCCTTAAATAAATCCATCCACCTCCATTATCCTATAAAACCAATCATTGAATCCATGTAAGAGTTTGGTGGGTAAGTCTTTTCACATAGTTATGGAATCATGGGCTAAGTACAATCATCATGGGGAAGTGTAAGAGTACTACATTCCTCCCATTAGAATTAATGTTATTCATCATTCCCCTCAATTATATCACTTTCATTCACTTCATTCATTCTATCATTCTCATGTTCATTCTCTACATTGGCTCATGATGTGTTGTCCATTTCTAACCATTAACCAATTTGAAAATTGACCAAAATCAACATAGTGAAGAGGAAATCACATACGATGAATGAAAGATAAATGGTTTATGTGATCATAGAGGATATGCAAGTTATGAATCCTTCATGCCCTTGTGTATTTAATTTTGTTTGGGTTTTTTAGATCCAAGTAGTATTCTTGTAGGCAATTCATAGAAGGCATAAACATACTAGAATTGTTTTTCCCACATTGAAGTTGGAGCACTAGAGAAAGAATATCTGGGCTAAGGGACTATTGAGTAGAGAAAAGGAGGGTCTTCCTTTTGTTGTATGGGACAATGGAAGAGAGTTCAATGAATTTTTAATGGTTGTTTGAGATTCCTAGAGTTCTCTCTAATGATCAAAGTGTATGAGCATGAAAACAAATTGGTTGGGTTGAGAGAGATAGAAGCTTGTAGCTTGGTTCCATCACCCCAGTGGTCTCATATCTTGGCTTGGGGATGGTATCTGCATTAGATACCTACAATTGAGTGGAAAATTGGTCATATGCAACCAATTTCTCAGACTTTACTCTATTAAAATATAAGTGTTTTGTCATTGTCTTTTAATATAAAAAATTAATGTTATTTTTTATTATGGAAATATATGTATTTTGCATGAAAAGTGTGATTATGCTTAAATATGGTCATGGGAATTTGGTTTCCATGAATTTATTTTAATCCATGCTTGTTTATTTCCACTATTTTAAATATCATTCTTTTGCATGCATTTTATTTGATTTTGGTCCATGCTAGGAGGATACTCAATTAGTATTATTGGGATATGGCCTTTGAGGGCTAGAATTTGAAACCCATGTTTTTTGGCTACTCTTCCCATGGCTAGGAGTGTTGAGTGGGGACACCATAGGATCCATCAAAAAAATTCTTATCTACCTTAGGAAATGTGTGCATCATATTGGGTTGATTTTCATGAAAGGGTCTCCAGGTTGAACAATCACCACTCACCAAAGATTCAACGCTACCCATTTTCCCTAGCCTATCATTTCAAACATATAATTGATTGTTTATGTTGGTTTGGATTATGGACATGTTGATTTTTATTTGAAAATTTGAGTCAAGCATGGATTGTACCTTTTGGGATATTGTAGATATATTGACTACTAGCTGGGTGATCCTTGTATCTATGGCCATGTTTCTAGTGGTAGTTATGGGACCAAATAGGTACATTAGAAGGGTTATGGATGAGCTATACCAATGTGAATAACTTCACAAAAGGATTATTTTGATATAGGTAACTAAAAATGGTTTGGCCATGCTTGGGACCACTCCTACAATATTTTTTAAAAAGTGTTGAAAGATTGTCTTACTAGGTGAAATTTTCAAATTCTAGATATTCCAAGTTATATAGGAATTTCACTACTTGTGTTGCATATGTTTGGAAGAGTCCTAAGAGAAAGGGAATTTTAGGTGCTATATCTCTCCCTAATGTACCTTGGGTTTTCCAACAACAACACTCGATTGGTATTTCACATCATGAACTGAGGAGGATCAAACATACCCTTAACCATATAAATTGATTCCTAAGTACATGAGAGTGATCTCTCTAGGTGTTGTCATAAATGTACTATGGTGACAAAAAATTCATTTTTTTTTGTAGGGATGGTCTTTTATATCCCTAGGGGGCTTCTAACATAACTAAGGGTTCATGGAAAATTGATTTTGTGAACAAATTTTGCCTAATGTGGTACTACTTCCTAGGTACCAATAGAGGTGTACAAGGGTTTCCAACAAGGTGACACGACCAATATTCCATGCATGTATGCTCTCCATCCACAACTTTACCCATTGAAAGACAAATCTATATGCTTATAGACATCAAAACATATCTCTAGCCAAAATTAATTCTCTAAATTTTGGGTGTGTGTTGGCATGGGAAAGTGATTTGATACCATTTGTATTGTATTTATATAGTAGAAACAAATTATTAAGAGCAATATATGAGGAAGCTAAAACTACAAAAAATAAACTAAACATAACAAGAGTGTTGAACATGTAAAATAAGTAACCATTTATTGATATTCCAAAACGTGAGCAATCTTCATGTACCTCTTTGAGGGGGTAGCCTCGAAATGATTCGTGCTCCAATACAATGATAATACTTGACAAAAGGTTACATAGATCTATACCTATATAAATAGTTTTTATCTATCGTAAGCCCTAACCACTAATGGTTCATACATTAATGACTAGGCCACATTGATTATTGTGAACCAACAACTTCGCATGCCTTATTCAATAAGGATGCTCCTTTACATTAATTAACAACACATCGACTACCTAGTGGGCCTTATTCAATGAGGATGGCCATCATGAATTAATTAATTAACTGGACTAACAACCTTAAGTACCCATAACATTCATATATAGATTATGACTCTAGTTGTTGTTAAAGTCAACGGTTCATTTGTGGCCATTCAAATCTAAAAGGCCTTGAAAGCTTTCAAACCATTCTTAAGCTTGGAAAAGTATTCCATAAGATCAAGGATCTCATTGAATAACCACTATGGAAATCATCAATTCTTTCCCAGGAAGGGTAAGTTGTAGCCATGATCCCATGGTTCTCAACCCTTAGATATTTTAGGAAAGACATTAACATTTTCAATGAATTGTTTGATACCAAAGCAAGAGGTTAGGTGTTGAGGTTAGAGATTGAAGTACATTGTGGGATATCCAATCTAATAGGATCATTTTAGATAGTGTCAAGAGCTCAATCTCAAATTATCTCTTTCTTAAATTGGGCCAATGATCCCCTCTACCCTAGTGGGGATATTGGAAGTGGAACACAGTTAAGGCCTTCGCCAAATATAAAGTAGTTGATGGTTATAATTCATTATACCCAAGGATCATTCTTGACAATTTTCTAAATAAGATTTTGAGGATTAAATCAAAATTGAAGACCTATCTTCTTAGACTCCATAGCTTGTATAATTGGTTATACCCAAGGATCATTCTTGACAATTTTCTAAATAATATTTTGAGGATTAAATCAAAATTAAATACCTAGCTTCTTAGGCTCCATAGCTTGTGGAAATCACTACTCGAACATAGGAAGGATTTGTTTGTTTTCTCATTAATAATCAGAAGCATCCTTGTGCGTAGGAGACTTGGCCAACTTGGCCTTTACAACTTAAATGCCTTCTATGCGGTTGAGTCAAGTCATTTAAGAACATCATTTGGTTTTTTCCTCTTGCTAAGTCTTCTAGGGAATGGGCCCAGTCTTTTTGTAGCCAATTTTTTTCTATCCTCAATTGGACAAAAAGAAAGCATATTAGGTGATACACTCCCACAATAAATAAAACTATAAACTTCTATATAACAAAGTATGAAACTAGATGTACTTTATTTATTTATTTTGTTTTATTTGGAAGAAAATGAATGATCTATAATTCAATCACTCTACAAGATGTTTCTATTAATTTGAAAACCCCCTAATTCTAATTTATAGGGACCTATCCATGTAGATTCTCATATAAATCTAGAAGGTAAAACTAGATGTTGTATGCCTTAAAAAGCTTGAAGATTTTCCATGTATAGTAAGAAGGGAGGTACATTAGTGTTTGGTTTATTCTCAGAAAGTCACCCTTGTCATCTATATGGAAAATCACTAAGAGAACGGAGCAAGCAAAGACACAATTGGCTCCCCTATCCCATGCATAAAAATGATAAGTTCCATTAAGATAAATACATATTATTTATCCCGGATAAATGTAGAATATTAAAATTAAAAAAGAAAATTTATAAGAAAAAGAAGGTTGCAAACATTATTATTAAATGGTTACGAATCACATATTACAGCCACGCGTATTGCCTATAACTACCCTGCCCCGAACGTCAACATGTAAATGGCTGATGCTAATTTTTGCTGACTGTTTGTAACCTGTAATCGCACTCGTAACCAACTTTTTAATATTAATATTGTACAATTAATTTAATATTAATATGTAATCTTAATCATTAAATGGTAGTAGTATAAATTTTCTAAGGTTTTTAATCAATTTTTTCCAGGGATATTTGTTCTAAATTTGGCAGAAAATTGTTAAATTCACAGATTTTAGTAATTATTTATGTATAATCGAGTGTTTCTGATTTTTTTCAACATGCTGAATTTATTTCTGCATTCAAAACTAAATTTTTAACAACAAAAAATAATAATTTCATGCAAATTTATATAGTCTTGTGAAAACAACCATTTCATAGAATAATTAAACACCATTGAATCATTGAATCAGTCATTCCAATATCTTTAAATTCCAACACAGAGAAAACTATAAAAAAATAAAACATACCCTATATAAAAAAAATCTTGTACATTGAAATCTGCCATTCCAATTATCATTTTAAATTCCATCTCAATTTAGGTTTTAGACGAAACTATTAAAAAAAAACGTACAACGTTTAGCTTACGATCCAGTAAAGCGCGCCATGAACAGATGAGAGAGACAGAAAGGGGAGCGCAGAAGCTCTGATGCATTGTATTCACTGATTAGTTAACTAAAATAAATTTGATAAACAGCGGTATCGCTATGGAGATTGTACATACGATCGTCCTGTGGCCAAACGGTAACTTGGCCTGCTGCACCTTCACATTCAAACTCCAACGGTCCACTCGCTTCTCCTCCCAATGTTGTAGAAGTTTCTGTAACATTCCACTGATTACTAATATGCACTCCTCCTATCTGAGGCAGCTGATAGCTTTTCTGCCTATTCATTGGAACGCCCAAATTTACTTCACCATACCTGGAATTCACAAGATCCTTGTAATCATCCTGCTTAGTCTCAGCCTGAACGTTACAGAACGGATCAACGTCTGCCCATATAATTGCAGGTTTATTAAATTGGGAGCAGGAATTGTGTGCCGGGCATGACTGATGGTCAGCTTTCTCATCAAGGCCTTCGTAATTATGATCTTCCAGGAAACTAATTCCTGGCTCTTGAGTGGTACAAGCTGGTAGAGAGACATCAGTAAAATCAGCTGCATTTGAATGCGAATTAGCGCTACATGCAGTTATGGCAGAATAGTTCATCATGATCTCATTTTCATGACTCATAATCTCGCCATCATTTTTTCTTTCTTCTTTCAATGAGTTGCAAATCTCATATTGGGTTTGAGTAGAAATAGAATTAATCCACATCTGAGAACTAGAAATCAGCTGGTTGCTGATTGAGTCCGGATCAATTGAAAAATCTGGTACCTGTACACGATGTTTTACAGATCCCAATACATCCGGGTCAACACAAGAGTACTGATTTTCAACACTGGAGACTCCTTGATGAATGGTTTTACTGGGTGGCTCCAGGTAAAACATTTCAGGCATGGCAGACTGAGACACCATGAAAGCATCCTGAGTAGAAGCTGAAAAAGTATTGCAGGTACGATCGGATTCGGAGGCGATATCAGATTTGCTGGACGAGCCGGAGTTGTGTTTCAGCTTCTTCTTCTTGATGCAGGTATTCCAATAATTCTTGATTTCATTATCTGTGCGTCCTGGCAAACTGGCAGCTATTTGAGACCACCTGCGTTATATCCATGCCATGAATTCCCAAAGTTAACAGAGAGACCAACATGGATTCCTGTGATGGAAGAATTAATACTAGAATCTTCAAGCAAAGAAATTAGAGAGCAGAGGGTAGATGTAGGAATGGATCAGAAGACATAGAAACCTGTTGCCCAGAATGGACTGCAAGTGTCTGATCAATTGCTCTTCTTGGGGTGAAAATGAGCCGCGTTTAAGGTCGGGGCGTAAGTAGTTAATCCATCTCAGTCTGCAGCTCTTTCCACATCTCTGCAGCCCTGTATGTGCATTTCATTAAGTATTAGCAAACACAGATTTAAGTTTACAGTAAAGGAGAAGAAGGATTGTTGATTAATTAATAATTACCAGCTTGCTTGGCGATATTGGTCCAAGAACAGCCTAGCATGCCCTTCTTCATAATATAGGTGATAAGCTTCTCATCTTCTTCAGGTGACCAGAGACCTTTTCTTAGCTTTGGTGTGGGGGAAACTAGGGGCACGTCTTGCTCTGGTGTGCACCACATTTTCTTTGCGCCCGGGCAGCGATTGAACACAGGTTGACAAAAGTTTACCTCGCCTCGGGAATCGGTTCGACGCACATGTTCAAACACAAGCAGAGGACAAAGAAAGATAAATAGGAAGACAGCAAACACACGTTTCGTTTGTTTAACCCGTCTGTTGTTGAAGGTTAAATAGGAAGACAACAAACATACGTTTCGTTTGTTTAACACGTCTGTTGTGGAAGGATAAATACGAAGACAGCAAATACACGTCTCGTTCGTTTAACCCGTCTGTTGTTTGTTGAAAGATGGGGCCATTATTCAACAATTTTCAATCACCTGCACATGGCCAACCAAACCCTTTGATTTGACAAAGTACTCAACTTTATAATCTTGGTTTTTTCCTGAGGATAATGGGTCCATGAATTGCTTTTTGATAAGAATAATAAATTATATAATTATATAATCTAAATATAAGGTATATATTTTTTATTATTATTATTTTTTAATTTAAATAAAAATATTCTTTTTATATTGATATTAAAAATTACACTTGATGATGGGAATGTGAATTTTTATAGATTTTTTTATCAAAATTGTAATTTTATTAATAAAATTATTATATTTAAGTAAAAAAATATTTAAAGTTTACAAATATTTTTTATTAAAATTTGTTTCAACTTAATTTTTCTTCACTTTTAAAGGGATATGTTATGAACAAACAAAGGTACACTTATGGGGTCCTCCTTATCCCCACGTGTCCCCAATATTTTTATGGAACATTTTGAAGCCTTGGCTTTAAATAGCTTAAATGTTGGTTTCTATTTGTTGACGATACCTTAGTTGTTTGGCCTCATGACCATCCTTCTTCGACTATCTTAACAACATTTCCCCCCATATCAAATTTACTATGAAAATCCAAAATGAAAACTCACTTCCCTTCTTGGATCTTCTCATCACCCTCCTTCCTCAAGACACCCTCCCTCACCCACCAAGCCAAGTTTACAGGAAAAAGACTCAGACCTACCAATACCTTCATGCCCAATACCTAGAAATCTATTCTTGCAAAATTCTCCTTACTTGAATTTATGATCCTCATTTCCTTGAGAAAGAAAAATCCCACCTAAGTAAGGCCCTTGTGACCAATGGTTATTCAACTTCTCCAATTAACAAGGCATTTCGCTAAGTCCTCCTAAAAACTCTCATTCCCCTTCCCCACCCTTAGCGCTCTTATTTATTCCCTATATCCAAGTTACTACTAAGATTTTGACCAAAAAGAATATTAAAACTCTCTTTAAACCCCTTAAAACCCTTAAACAATTATTTAGAACAACTACTAAGGAGTTTACAAAATTGAGTGCTCATGTTCATACAGAGGTGAAACTGATACATTATTTAAAACCCATCTCAAAGAATATATAGTTGATACCTTCAATAATATTATCTCTAATTTAGATTCACTTATCTTGGAACACTCCCACAAATCTAATCATCTCATTTTCTTTGAGAACACTCCCACAAATCTAATCATCCCATTTGCTTTGACCAAACTAAAATTCTAGCTTCAGAACCCTATTACTCGTCTAGTATCATTGGACATCCATCAGATTATTATTATATATTGGACTACAATCATATATTGATCATTACACAATTACATATTTGTACACTAAAAATGTTAAACATTTCAATATTTATACACAATTTGTCTCGAAAAAGCTCAAATAACATACAAATATTCATATTATAACCAATTTGTGCAATATTAATATTTTATATTTACAATTCTTTCCACTCAAAATAATTCTTACCAAAATTTTAGGTTAGAATAATAATATCCTTTAAATTATTTTAAACAATAAAAAAGAAAAATTAGTAAAACATTTAAATTGCAACAATATTATATTTTAATTTCAAACTATTTATAACTTTAATTATGTTCATAAATTTTACTAATAAATTTTAATACAAAACTCAACAAATTATTATGGAAGAAAGTCTAACATATATCTTTGCTTCTAAATTTTTTTTAAAAGCCAAAGATTAAAAGGATGGAGGTAGTTGAATCTCATTATTATTATTTGGTCAAAGGAATATGTTAGTGTAGTAGTTGATTCTTGGAAATTTGTTTATATTAATGTAAATCTATTTTAACTTTATATTTATTAAATATAGAGATTCAAACAATTAAGATACATATTTTTTATTTTTTTTTAAATTTTAAGTTAAGATGGATCTAAGCATTTAGAAGAATCCTAAAGATTGAGATATATATTTTTTTATGATTAAAATATTCAAAGTCAAATAATACGTTTTTTCATATTGTGAGTTGATAAAAAACAATCAAAATTGATACAATCTATTTTTAAGATCACTGCTAAGCTAGATACCAAATTGATGTATGAGACTTTCTTGTTTATGAGATAAAAAACCTCCTCCCGATAGTGATTTGACTATTAACTATCCCCTCTTGATTTAAACATATAACCCAAAAATATATATATAAAGTACAATTTGTTTTACAATACTCATAGATCACCCATTACCTTACCAAAATTCCAATTATAAATAATATTAAAACAGCCATTCATTACCCCTGGAATAATATTTGAAAAAACACGCACGTAATATTCAGATTGTGTCTTAATTAGTTTGTTAGACGCTCATCAATCATTGGCAGTTGCGATTGATAAATCAAATGAGAACGGGTGGACTTTTACGTCCCACTACCCTTTCATTCAGGCACGTGTCTCTCTCAATCGTTCTCATATAGATATGTTCTCTACAGGTTTCATGGCTTCAAGCAGAATGAAAAGATTCCGTATGCTAACAAATTTTTACCAACTCCATCGTTGGATTTTTTAATAGTCTTTTACATCACCGACAACTAAATTTGGAATAAAGGGCATTTTTTTCAGATTTACTTTAATCATGGATTCAATTACTTTATAACCCAATATAGATTTAATTTAATCGTGGTGACAGTTATTTTATAACGCTATATAGATTTGATTTATTTATTTTAATCATGGTTTTAATTATTTTATAAGGTAATATAGATTTATTTTAATCATGGCTTCAATTAGAATGAAAAAGAAAATGGAGTCTAACAAATTCTACCAACCCCATGTTTGGAATTTTCATGTCTCTTATGTCACCCACAACCTAAACTTGGAATGATGATTTTTTTTAATAATTCAATATAGATTTATTTTAATCTGAAATCGGTTAAACGTTAAATGAAGGTACAGATTTGGTCAAGGCTTGGAATGAGGATAATTTTTAATAATGTAATATAGATTTATTTTAATCTAAAATTAATTCAATAAAGATATAGATGATTTGGAAATGAAAAATAAATGAAAATATAATTTTATTAATATTTTAAAACTTAAAGTTAAAATAATTTTATATTGATTAAAATATTTTTTATATTAATTTGTTTTTAGTTGTATATGTTTACGTACGTAGCGATTTTTAAAAAAAATAAAAATATATAATAATTAAAGTTTTATTTTAAAAAAATTCATAAATTTATATTTCAAAACTTTATAACTAATTTATTTTAATTAATTATATATTTTTTATAATTATTTTTTCCAATTTAAGCCTGACGTTCATTTTAAATTATGAACATTATAAGCACACCTCATGTATAATATATCTTTATAACTTAGTCAACACAGATGTTAGTATATCAAAATCCTAAATTATGACACTCTAACTTTTCAGATAGTTACATCTTTTTAAAAAGATATAATTATAAGAGACTCTTAACAAATATATCAAATTCATCTTCAAAATTTGGATGACGCATCTTCAATTATTGTTGAAGTGACATGAATATTTTATTAGGATGTTTACATAAATTAGAAAATGATTATATATTTGTGTTTATTTATTTATTTTTGTTTTTTTTTCTTACGTGAGTAGATTTTCTTCTATTGTAGGTTGGTTTTATTATTTTAATTTTGAATTTATTAAATATTTAAAAGATTAAATTTTTATAAGTGATATTATTTTAATTTTAATTTTATCAAATATTTAAAAATATTAAATTTTTTATAAGTGGTGTAAATGATTGTTTAGTAAAAAAATTTGAGAAAAATAAACTAAATTAAAATGAATTTTTATTAATTTTTAAAGTTAGTTAGGAAATTCATATTAATGATAAGTGGTGTAAATGATTGTTTAGTAAAAAAATTTGAGAAAAATAAACTAAATTAAAATGAATTTTTATTAATTTTTAAAGTTAGTTAGGAAATTCATATTAATGAGGGGAAAACTTAAAGAGTGATATGCTACTAGGGAAACCACACCAACAACATAAATATAAATCGTTTTTTCTCGTGAGCTATATAATTATCACAAAGTCAAAAGTTTTTCAATAGGACACTAATCCTATCAACATAATTGCTAGACTACCTAGAATAATACTAATGCTTAGTAGAAATGTCGTTACTCATATATATATTAAAACAAAAACAAGAACCTATTCATATTAACTAGGTGGGAAGTCAATAGCTTTCGCTTAAGAGATTCGAGCATTCTCCTCAAGGGATGCAAACTCCAAGCCTACTATTTTCCCAGCCAATATGGAGACTTGATGATCTATCTGAGTTACCTTTCTATCACCCCCTCTGGGGAAACGATGTCTAATACCCCCTTCGGGGAAATGATGTCTAGTTGAGCTAATGCTTGGTCAAAGTGTCGAAGGTAGTTGGGTTCCAAGAAGTATCTAGCATTGATTGAACGTATTTGAGACCTTCATTGGTGAGCCAATCAGAAATTTTATTGCCAAATATTTTGACATGATATGGAATAATTGTCGAGATCTAAGGAAGGATGTTGTCTATGTGCTCTAATCCCCCATTCAAGCTGTCAATTTCCAAAGATTTTGGTGATGTTGAGCCTTGCTGCACCTTCTTGATAATTTGAATAACTAATTGAGAGTCTCCTTTGACTATCAACTTGGTGAAGCCTTCTCAAGTTGCTACATGAAGACCATATTCCAAAGCCTGCAACTCCACTACATTATTAATTTCGTCATAAATCCAAAGTATTTCCCTACAATCATTTCTAAAAACACCCCCAAAGCTTGCAGGGCCCGGGTTGCTTTTGGATGCACTATCAAACTTTAGTTTTATGAATTTTGGAGGGGGGGACTCCCATTTGTCTAGAATATTTTTTGGGGGAAGAACCGAGCTTGGGGGATGGAGAGCACTAGAGGGGTTGAGCTCAAGTACTTTCAATATGATTGTGTCTTGATCATTACCTTCCCAATCCTGCTTAGTCCGTGTAGTGATCAATATTTTTTCCTGCATGTGCTACTTTATCTTTCTCCATATCTAGGTAGAGAGTTTCAAAGATTCGTCTATTTCTTTCTTTCCAAACCTCCCATAAAAGGAGCCCAGGGAAGAGCTTCCATGCTCGATTAAGAATTGGATGGGAAAAGGTTAGTTGTCTCTATTTTTTTATGGTCTCTATGATGTTGACCTTATTGTTATCCCTATGTCTAAAAGTAGCAGTTCCCTTGTCCCATAGATTTGTTGGAAGGGGACTAGAGTTAAGGAGATCTTCTACAGTTTCCTCATTCAAGTGACATGGGTGGAAAAAGGAGGGGCCCAAGAAGCCTTGTTGAGCCAATTTATCCCAAGTGACATTTTTTCCTTGCACTAAAAGCAAAAGGAAAATGGATACTTTTGGCCATAGGTTTTTCTTCCAAATTGTATCCCATATTTCTGGTGTGGGGAGTTTTAAGTGCTTTGTTTCTAATCTATAATCATCTCTAAGATTGAAGCCTCCCTCGAGAAGATAACCCCACCAAATTTTAACCATTCCTTCCTAAATTCTAATTTTCTTGGCACACAATTCCTGCCAAAAGGTATCCCAATTAAAGTTCTCTAGTAGAGGGCTCCAAGCTTCTTTTGGTACCCAAGGCTACCAACAAAGGTTCGATGGATATGGAACTCAAGGATGGGAGAGATAGGTCTTGCTTTGATTCATCATAGTTTCCCAAAGGATTTGGAGATCTTCCTTATTCAGAAATTTGGAGTCTACTACCAAGAGTCATCCCAAAATAGAGTTGTTTCACCATTATGATTCTACCAAAAGAAATGATTTTGGATTAGATGCTTATTTTTCCAAGTTGCATTCCATATGTGGGAGCTAACATTGTTACCATCCATTCAAACGAGATATTTTTTCTATGATATTTGTAGCATACTTGTTCCTCCATATTTGCCCCCCCAACTTCCCTGGACTGTGGATCCATCACCACCATGTTTTAACCCCCTGTGAGAACAGTCAAGATTCTTGGGTCCTACAAACCAAGACCTCCTACCATTTTTGGGAAGCAAAGTTTGTCCAATGCTACAAGGGCCCATTTTTTCTCTTATCTAGCTCCCCCCCAAAGAAAGGATTGTTGGAAATTGTGAACATATTTGAGAAGATATTTTGGGGTTGCGAACGCAAAAAATAAATAGAGGGGAATGGCCCGAAGAACTAAATTTAAAAGGATTTGAAGACCTACTATGTTAAGAGACCGAAAAGTCTATCTTTCCAATTTTGGCACCAATTCGTTGTGAAGATCCTCCCACGAGACATTTCAGAGAACATTGTAGGGGATCCCAAGTATTTAGAAGGAAGGGAGCTCTACTGAAATCCTAGAATTTGAGAAATGTTAATTTGAACAGTAAGTGGAGTATTAAATAAGAAAATTTGTTACTTGTCGTAATTGATGGTGGTTCCTAAAGCTTCCATAAAATATAGCGCGTTTAAATGTATTAGTTGATTTGAAAATACCTAAATGTTAAGTTAATCCATAAACACACACTAACATCTAACCTGATTCAAAAATTATGACCGTCTTGACTATTTGCAAATTAACACGTGAATCCCCTTACTTATCCAAAAACCTCATTAATAGATAAATAACTTGTGGAAATAAAAATGTTGAAATTGAGAAAAATAGAAACAATAATAACAAGGCACATTACACAAGTTGATAATAGAGTTCACCCATCTTGGGCTATGTCTCCAAGCTCACTTCCAAATGAGAGACCGTTCTATCAATGATCAAAATGCTTAGTACAAGAATGAATCTTCAACTTATGTTTCTAACACATGACCTTCTTATCTGCTGCATAAGTTTAGTTGTGACTATCATAAACATATCTGCCTCAAAAAATTGAAACTTTTGAGTATAAACACTCTATATCTCCCAAAAATGCACAATGGCACTAATACAACATAACAAAAGAAACGTGTTATAAGTTTTTTGGCAACCTAGCCATGTTGTAGCGCAATGGAAAATCTTATGGTTTATATAGCGGTTGTCGAGGGGTTGAACCCCACCTGAACCACTATAATCTCATATGACAATTGATTAAAAATTAATTAAAAATTAAATAAAAATACCTTGACAAGATTTTACAAAGGAGCTTGTTGGCACAACGATCAAAGTGTTCATTTGGAATGTGGAATATCTGAGTAGAGTTCATGGGGTAAATCCTGCGAACCTCGTCCCCCTTTGGTTTCCGCCCTTTGGCATATTTACAACAATAAAGTTTAAATATAAGATTTTGGGCTAACCGTAACAAGACTCATTAATGTACTAGTGGTTGAGTCATCTGGTTGTTAAGTTGGAGGTTATGGGTTTGATTCGCTTCGATCCAAACTAATTTTGATGTGCTTAAGCCACCTTTTCCAATCAGAGGGTCCCACATAACAACCTTTGACTAGTCCACATCACCGCCACATAGCTTGCACAATCACCTACCCTATCAGCATGCCATGTCACCGTCATACTTGCCACATCAATAGCGTACCTACCATGTGTCATTCGTACTTCCACCTATCATATGTACAATGATTCCATGTGGCATCCGTCTATTGCCATGTGACACCTCCTTTTTCCCTATTTTTTCCAAAAATTCAAAAGGCCATATCTTTCTCATACGACATATGTTTGAGCCCGTGTAAATTGCGCTAAAAATATCTCATCTATCTCTACAAAATGGAGTAATCTTGATCATCATTTGAGCCTATCAATTTTTTAGCATTCCTATCAATTTTTTAGCATTCTCAGATCCACCTGGATCATTGGCTTCATGAGATATTCATGCTCCCATGAGTAGTGTTATCTATAGATTGTTGATGAGAATACATGAGGTCATATCTAAGAATCTTGAGACCCTTGATTTTCTTAGTGTCCATTGTTTCATTAAGAAAGTGGCCCAACCCTTCTGCCATCAAATTAAAAGGAAAGGGGGAGATTGGGACCCCTTTTCGGATGCCTGTAGATGGGAAAAAGCTGTTTGAGGGTGAGAAATTGATAAGAATTGAAAAAAAATCCTTGGAGGTGGGTGAAAAAATCCAATTAGTCCATCTATCAGAGAATCCAAAAGCAAGGAGAACATGTCTGATGTATTTCTAGCTCAACTTGTCGAATTCTTTTTACATGTCTAGATTAATAACCATACCTTATTTTTTGGTGGTTTTCAACAAGTGGATCACTTCATGGGAAAGGATGATACTATCTAGGATTGGTCGACCCTCAACATAGATTGACTGCTCTAGGGATATCAGTCTTGGGAGGAGAGGCTTCAACCAATTTGTAATTACTTTAGTTATGATTTTATAGACAACATTGCAAAGTGAGATACACCCGCACTTACCAAGATCCTCCATGTTTTCCTCCTTGGGGATGAGAGTAATAAAGGTTGCATTAAGCGTGTGAAGGAAAACATAAGTTCTATGAGAGTTATCAATGAATTCCCAAACATCCTGCTAGATTATTGGCCAATGTGCTTGAAAGAAGTCAATGGTGAATTTGTTAGGCCTTGGGGATTTTCCCTTTGGCATTTCCATAACAACTTGTTCTACTTTTGTTAGGGTGATTTCCTATGAAAGGGTTTCATTATATTCTTGAGTAACTAGAAAAGGAATACTCTTTGTGATGTTTTGGATTACTTCCCTATGATCTTGTCACGGTTTCAAAATAAGAGACTGATAGTAATGTATCAACTCTTTCTCAATGTCTTCATGAGTTGTGAGTTTATTAGCTAAGTTGTTTGTAGTGGAAATTCGATTGTGGTGTCAATGTTGAATCATATATCGGTGAAATAATTTGGTATTACTCTCCCCCTTCTCCAACCAATGCACTCAATATTTTTTCCTCCATAGTATTTCTTCATGTTTACTGTGTTCCTCTATTTAGGTTTGAAGTTGAGCTTCCTGATCAATAAGAGCTTCAGTCCTTCCTTCAAGTATCATCCATTGCTAGATCAACTCCATTTTTTTGTCAACTCTTGTTTGGATTTGAAAATATCTTCAAACTCCTCCTTGTTCCAATTTCTGAGACGAGATTTGAGATTTAAGAATCATTGGTGGAAGAAGAACATTACCATACTTGGTTCAACCGATGCCTCCTTCCACCACTTAGCAATATTGCCTTGGAATGATGGGTGATCTATAAGATACCAAATCTATTATAATAGCCAAAAACATAAATATTGTAGAGAATAACAATAGAACAACACAATATATGAAACCACAACACCAAAATAATACCTTTATTGATAGGAAACAATGTCCACTTGCCTCTTCGAGGGGGAAACCTCCAGCAGATCATCGCTCTATTAAAATAATTCTTAAGACAAAACTTCTCATACCCTTAACTCCTATTTATACTAAATATGTCTAGCCAAAATATAAATCTAAAGGAAGATCCTTCTAGAAGTATAAGATTCTATTAGGTCTTCTTACATTTGACTTATTATTCCTTATTACTAGGCATTATTAATATCACCCTTTATTACATGTAAAATATATTATTCTACCTACATGAGGGGTTAGGGAGGTTAGGTCCCTAACATTCCCTCCCCCTTGAAGAACAATGTTGTCCTTAAGTCTTGAGATGCAGAAATTGTTGTAGAATGGTGGTAGGATCTTAGGTGGTGTCTTCTAGAGTTGTATCTTTCCACTAGAATAACACTTCCTTTATGGCGTGTTGACAAAGACGATGCTCTTGCTAGTACAAAAATGCTTGTGGCTGCAACCAGGTAGAACCTTCTTCATCCAACTCGAGGACATTAGTTTGATTTTGGCACTTAGTTCCAATCACCTTCTTTAAGCAAGAGACATGAAAAACAAGATGGAGCTTAGAATGACTTGGTAGAGCTAACTTGTAGGCCACTGACCCCACTCTCTCGAGAACTATATAAGGACCATAAAATTTGGGAGCAATTTTATGGCAATATTCATCTTTGAGTGAAGTCTTCTTATAAGGTTTCAGTCGAAGAAACATCTAGTCCCCTTCAACAAGTTTAAATTTGGAACAACCTTGATCTGCTTGTTTCTTCATGCAATTTTGAGCCATGACGAAATTTTCTTTGAGGGCACGAAGAATAGCCTCTCGAACTGTAATATTTTTTTCAACCTCTTGAACCTTTGAAACTTCAGGCATGTATGAGAGAATTGACAGTGGATTTTGGTTGTATACTTATTGAAAAGGAGTCGTGTGAGTAGTTGTATGGTAAGATGTGTTGTACCACCATTTAGCTAGGGGTAAGCAATGATCCCACCGATTTGGCCTCTCAAATGAAAAACACCTCAAATATGTTTCCAAAAACTTGTTGACAACTTCAGTTTGGCCATCCATCTGTGGATGATAGGTTGTGCTGAGATGCAATTGTGTGACCTGTAGCTTTAATTCTTGCCATAAATTGCTGGTGAAAGTGGGATCTCTATCAGAGACAATAGAATGAGGCATGCCATGAAGCTTGAAGATATTGTCCATGAATATTTGAGCCACTATGGATGTGGTGAATAGGTGTTGAAGAGAACATAAATGAGAATATTTGGAAAAATGATCAACGAACACCATGATGACTGACTTATTTCCCAATTTAGGTAAACGAACAATGAAATCCATAGAAATATCTCTCCAAATAGCAAGGGGGATCAGAAGCAGTTGGAGTGCACCCAGATATTTGATTGTTTCTCCCCTGTTATGTTGAAATACCTCACATTCATCCACAAAAGTGAGGACATCCTATTTCATTCCATCCCAAAAAAAAAGAACTTTTGACCTGTTCATAGGTTTTGGTAAACCTTGAATGCCCAGCTGTGGGTGAAGCATGAAGCTCAGAAAGCACTATGGATTTAAGTTGTGATTGTTCTCTTAAATACAAACGACCTTTGTAGCAAAGCTCTTCATTGTGCCAAGAGTGGAGAAGCTAGATATTTGTGTTGCAATTGGTGGATCATACTATAAATTTTGGGGTCTTGCAACCATTCCTAATGAACAACTTGGAGCCAATATGGTGCAATGAAGGAGAGGGAGAAAATGGACCCTTCTTCTTCATACTTCCTGGAAAGAGAATCAACAACTACAATTTACTTTCCATTCTTGTAAATGATCTCATAATCATAGACAAATAGCTTGGTCACCCATTTTTATTACTCTGGGGATGAAATTCGTTATTCTAGAAAATACTTGAGACTATGATGATCAATTTTAATTTGGAAGCATTGCCCCAATAGATAAGGACGCCAGATATCCACAACATACAAAATAGATAATATTTCCTTTTCATAAATGGATTTCTCCAAATGTCTCTCTAAAATTTATTTTCTAGTGAAGGCCAAAGGTCTGCCATCTTGCATGAGGACGACCCCAATTCCTTTCCCAAAAGAATCACATTCCAGTATGAAAGTTTTTGTGAAGTTTGGAAGTCCTAGTACAGGGGTAGAGCACATAATGTCTTTCAAGCTCTTAAGAGTTTTAGGGAGAGGCCAATTTTTCATAGCTTCAATTTTTTTAGGATCCACCTGTACACCATCCTTCCTGACAATATGACCCAAGTACTCCACTTTTAAGGCTCCAAAGACACATTTAGATTGTTTGAGGAAAAGTTTGTTCTTAGAGAGTAGATTGAGAACTTGATCCACATGGACAAGATGGGATGTCCGAGTTTTACTATTGATGAGAATATCATCAAACAAAACTAATACAAAATGACAGAGAAAAGGATGAAAGACATGATTCATAAGACTCTGGAAAGTGGAGGGAGCATTATATAGGCCAAAGGGAATTACAAAGAACTTATAGTGACTCTCATGAGTTCAAAATGTAGTCTTGGGAATATCTTCTTCTTTCATACGAATCTGGTGGTAGCCATAATGTAGATCAAGTTTGGTGAAGTACTGAGCACCACTCAATTCATCCAAGAAGTCATCAATGACAAGAATGGGGAATTTGTTTTTTATTGTGAGTTTGTTGAGGGCGCAAAAAATCAAGACACATTTTCCAAGTACCGCCTTTCTTGAGTACCATGACCACAGGGGAAGAATAGGGGATGGTACTAGGATGAATAACATTTGCTTCTTGCGATTTGTGAACAATGTTCTCAATTTCATTGTTCTGGGAAAAGGGGTGACGATAAGGGCGAATATTGGGAGGAAGACTGCTCGGGATGAGAGGATGGAATGATCATGGACACCATAGGAAGGGGGAAGTTCCTTGGGAGTGGTAAAAACAACTTGGTGTCGAGAGAGAATAGATTGGAGGTCGGGATGCACAAAGGGTGTCTCAATGGCTTGAATGGAGTGGAGTTGGGAAATAATGTCAGGATGGCCCTTTTTGAGGAGAGTTTCTATTCGATGGTGTTAATAACCAAAGACTGAATACAAAAGCACCACAGAATATATACAAGAACAATATGAAAAATATTATTTATTATTATCAAACCCTTAGGGTAGGGCAACACCATACAATGGATCTTATTATGGAAGGGATTCTCTCCTGTTCACTTTTCTCTTCGAGGGGGAAACCTCCTAATGAGCTTCAAATCCAAATACAATATCTCTCTTCATGTCTCATTACATTGCTTGAACCTCTTTATATAGTTCTACCATCACCTAAGAACATTCTAGAGGAGGAATCTTCTAGAAGTAGAACCTTTTAAGAAGTCATCTTACATTTATTATATCTAACTACCCATTTATTATATCTAACTACCATAGTGGGCCTTATTTAATAATATAGTGGACCTAGTCCACCTTACATTGAATGACCTCCACTATTATCACTATGGGCCGTTTGGGCCTCCCCACTACCTCTCTAGCTACCTTACATTCCATCCCCCTTATGAAAGTGTTGTCCTCAACGCTTGATGTGCAACCATATACCAGGCTACCTCTCTAGCTACCTTACAGATGGGAACTAATGATCTCATGTGAGCCTGCTTTGATGCCTTGAAACTTATAATGTTGTCCCTCCTGCTAGAATTGCATGGTTAATTCCTTAAATTCCATGAGAATGGAACTGAGAGTGCGTAACCATTCGACACCGAGCACAGAGTCACAACCACCCATGTCTATAACAAACATATGGGATTTCATGTGATACTGACCAATTTGGAGCCACACATTTTTACGTCTCCCACATTTCATGGGACTTCCATTAGCAATCATGATTTGAAAATTATTGACTGCCCACATGTAACAATTACTTCTTGGGAAATGTGGTTGTTAGAACAAAAAATTGACATGTTAATTTTTGTTTTCCTTTGCCAAAATTATGCCAGCTTCACTAGCATTTGAATCCTTATGTCATTTCGCATAAGACTATCATTACCGCAAACTTCCAAATATTTTTCCAAGCTTGTCGAAGTTTCAAATCTTTGCATCAAACCTTCTCGAAGTCTCCTATTATCTCAAAATGTCATTGTACAGAAATCATGTAATTCCTTAGTTGATTCAATTATGAAAGCACAAGTTTTCCTTTACTATATAAAACCAAGACAAAAGTTTGCCTTTACTTTATGTTAGTACTCGATAATTTTTTGCAAAAATGGGCACTAGAATTATCTCGTAGCCCCAATTTGCTCCCAAGACAAATTGAATGTTTTATCAAGACAAAAAAAACCACAGGTTTGGCAAACTAGAATTATCTCGTAGCCCCAGTTTGCTCCCAAGACAAATTGAATGTTTTATCAAGACAAAAAAAAACCACACGTTTGGCAAATAAAAAAATTGTTTTTAAGCCAATTGTGGCTCTTGGGTGCTTTGCAGGGTTTTCATGTGCTGTTGGAAAAAATACGATGGGCTTGGTGCCCAATCTCCAAACTAAATCCATCAACTATCGGCCACAAAGCACATTCAACACACAACACAAGTTAGTGTCTCATCTAGCACCACAATATCAAATCAAAGACTAACACCAAAGCCAAAGCCAAAGTGCCAAGCTCGCAAGGGAGAATAGTGTGCACAACTCATCAAAATATTTTGAGAACATTGGCGTATATATAAACCTCAATTTATTTCCTCAAAAATAATGTGGGATATATCCCGTTGAATGAAAATAAGAAATGCCAAGTTCTCATGCAAATAAGTCTGAAACGTAAAGCTTCCAGGTGTCAATAAAATTGATGAAGGTGTCACAGAGAACATCCAATGCAGTAGCTTCGAATTGTCAAACAGTTAGAGAAAAATCAATGCGTGCAAATGGTTTTATCCTGACAAAGATGGATCGTGTGAAATTGCTGCATCAATTCTTGTGGGGTTATGTGAGCAGCTTACTAGATTGGAATGTTGTGTTTTCCTCATGAAAACATGGTTAAAACATAAAGAATCCTAACAACACATGTAAATTGTTTTCCTTGTACACTGCCATTAAAGCGATGCCATTGGAAGTGTTTCTGCAAGTCATTGGTTATGTGAAGAAAATTAGAGATTTGGCTGAAAGTTGTAAACATTGAGTTTGCCTATGTGACCTCTCGGATGAGGAATTTAACAGTATTATGGATATGCATGAAACTGGTTGTCTCTCTTGTCTTGTTGATGTAATAAGGCACTTAAATTTACTCCGCCTTGTGATGGTTAGAGGAAATGGAGTAGATGATGTTAACACAGTCCCACAAGTTGTTCTGATATATGCTATGGAACTCAAACCTTACATTGAAGAGCCTGCACCTTGTGCGGTTCCATCATTGAGAGTTAATGTCTTTGACCTACGAGCAAGGGTGAGCCATGATTTTGTCCTCTCTAGTAGGGAGGCAATATATTCCTAGTGGAAAACTCTTGGATATTTCTTTTGTGCTGCAGAGCCAGTTGTTGCATCATCATTTGTTCCTACAGATCTATCAATGTAAACCAAAACTAGTCAATATGGATTCACAATTCTAGAAATGAGTCTCATATTTCTAGATCAAAATTTCAAAGATCTTCCTAGATTACAAGGCATCGAGATTATCAAAGGATATATTCCAGATATTTAGGCAACAAACAATGAACTAAATGGCATCTTTGAGTATTCAAAGACAAGTGGAAATCAAAGACAATCTGCTCCAAATTCCAAGGCAGTTAGAGACAAATGGCAGAGTGAAGGATACGATCCATCTTTGAGGGGAAAATGAAAGGGATTTGATTCCAATTATAAACAACTATGTAATAGGTGGAAGAGCATCCTAACTTTTTTTTTGAGATTTTATTTGATTTCTTTCCAGCAAATTAGGAGTAGTTATTATTTTTTTGGTTATAAAAACCATAGTTTGTAAGAATCCAGAGGGGGCATCCCGAGAGCCTTTGTGGGCTCATAATGTAATCAAAATCCTTTTTAATAAAAATATTTTGTAGAGCTTTGGAGATTCTCAGACTTCGTGTGTTAAGTCATGTGTTTCTTGTGATTTGTGTCTTATCTCTCATGTTTACATTTATTCTCTTTATTCTTCTCATTGTCTCATTTAGGTTGTAGCATCCATAATTCAGTACAATCCATGCTGTGGAGAATTTAAAAGCATTCATTTAAGTGTATTTTTTTCCCTGGTTTGCTGTGAGCAAAACAATACCTCCACATTGATTGTTTTTCTTATTTTTGACAACTAGTTCAAAATCTGAGTGAGTTGAATGTTAGTTCTATTACTGGAGTGGTAAGTCAGATTTATCCTTATTAGATATCTGAATTTTTTGTTTCAGTTTTGTTCATCCAAGTTCTATCCATCCTAATGATTTTAAATGGATTTAGCAGATAAAGTCATGCCTCCTTTGGTCATATTTGTAATTGTTAAAAGGCTCATTTTACCTCAGATCCAAAAGCCTCCAAAAATTGATCAATCAACAATAATTATTTTCTTCAAAATGTGCTAAGGCTTGGCTCTATTACAACCAAGAATCAACTCTCGTGACAATAATGGTGATGAATAAAATTACAGGTGCTACCACTGTCCACAGGGATGATGAATTTACAGTTCTTAATGTAACCAATTAACTTGCAGGTCTTGTGAGCAAAGATGCTAGTGCGGGCATTAAGTGATATCACCGGTTCAACTTCTGATGGATCAGAGAGTGGGGTCAGATCAAATGGCGGTGGTAGCTCATCCATAGGTGAAACAACTGCCTCTTCTTTAGAAGCATCCTCAATCATGGTCATAAAAATATTATTCTCCTTACACGTGTGCTCGGGAAAATATGTCCTCACAATTATAAAAAAGACCCTTGAGTTGGCATTCAACCATTTCGGCCCGAGTTAATTTATGGATCTTGAGGGGAGTTGCAGGAGGGGTGGGATTGGTGGGTTTGGGGTGAGTAAGAAAGGATGGTTTTTGGATATGGGAGGAGACAATATGTTGTGCTTCCTTAGCTCATTGAGTAGCTTCCAACCAAGTGTGGGGGTGTGCCATGAGAACATGGACACATATTTCATCTTTTAGGCCACGGATAAAAAATTCCTTGAAGAAGGTATCTGACATGAACTATGTTCTGAAATCCAAGTGCTCAAATGTTGTGATAAAGTTTTCCAATGTCCCAAACTGCTTCAACTTGGTCAAATGGCCTAAATGGTGGGTGTCAGAGTCAAAGAAGTCATAAATCTCTACAACAAATTGTGTCCAAGAAACATACCCTTGGTGTGCCTTTCTACACCATTTCCACCATTGCCAATGTTCCAGATCCAGATATAGGATACCATAATGAAACTTGGCTAAGTCATCAATAATGCAATGCAAAGATAAATAATGTTCCATTTGAGTGACCATCCTATGGGATCCAAGCCATCAAATTTGTTCACCTCAATTATGGGAAGGCGTAAGTCTCGAGGAAGGTGGGTGGAATGAGGACCTTGGCAGTGGGAAGAGTCATGGTCTTCCTGATAGGATGGTTCATAAGAGGAAGGGTTTAGGGAACGACCCATCAATTGGTCAAGTGTGTCTTTGATGTCTTTGATGTGGGCACATTGGTCCTGGAGGGTTTGAATAGAGGAATTGAGCATGCTAATGTTGGCATAGATATTCTTGATGTTCTCCTTGTTCTAGTTTTTGTCAACAAGTAATGTATTGAGTTCTTGGGCACAGGTGGTGTCCATTTTGATAGAGGTAAAAAATGGTCAGGAAAATGGAATAGGTGGTGAATAAGGGTGTCGGGAAGGGTGGGTGGGACCACTGAGAAGAATGGTGACAAGTGATAGGTACCATGTTGATCGGGGAGAAAAGGGGAATCCAATGGGATAGGGTCCAAATAAGGGTATCGGGAAATGGGTCAGGTCCACTTAAAAAAATTGTATTAAAAATGATAGGTGCCACGATAATTAGGGTGAAGAGAGGAATCCAATGGGATAGGTCCAAAACAAGTGTGTCGATGGGACCACTATACTTTTTTTTAACTCCTGCGGAGTTATACTCCGATATGAACAATAATGCAGTGTCAGAATGCCCAAATTATTAATAGGAAAAAAACCGTGTCGAAATGTCCAAGTTCTGAACAGGAGAAATCTTGATTGTTCCCATTTTGTGTTGTTTGTGTCCCAAGGGATAGATTTTTTTAGGGTTTCTACAGACAAGGGTTTTCCCTGTTCTATATCTCTCTGATATATGTGTGGGGTCGAATAGTATAACTTGGTCCAATATCTCAGGGAGCCAACTAAGGAGGGTATATCATACCCTCAGTCGTACTTCTCGATTACCCACATACTAGAGAGTATCTTCCTAAGTGTTGTTCTCAGTGGCACTATAGTAGTTATGAGACTAATCAATTTATCTACGAAGGGCTTCGGGATATCTAGGCCGATCCATATACATGTGTTTTCTGATGTGCTACCACTCGAACAGGTACCAAAATGGGTTATAAGGGTGGTCAACAATGTGTGCTTAAGTACCACTTGTAGTTCTCGCATGTATGATTCCTCGACCATGGATTTATATGTTGGACGAAGGATCTCTGCAGCTTTAAGAAGCCAAAATACATCTCTACCCTGAAAAAAAATCCCACAATTTTCTACTAAGGAAAGTGCTCTAATACCACTTGTGAGGTACCAAATCTATTATAATCCCCGAAAACAGAAATACCACAGATAATAATAGTGGAACAACACAATATATGAAACCACAACACCAAAAATAATACCTTTATTGATAGGAAATAATTTTCACTTACCTCTTCGAGGGGGTAACCTCATAGAGAAATGCTCTATTACAATGATTCTCAAGACAAAAAATGTCATACCCTTGACTCCTATTTATACTAAATCTGTCTAGACAAAAGAGCAATCTAGAGGAAGATCCTTCTAGAAGCAGAAGCTTCAATTAGGTCCTCTTACATTTGACGTATTCTTCCTTATTACTGAGACTTATTAATATCGACCTTTATTGTATGGAAAATATATTATTCTACCTATGTGAGGCATTAGGGAGGTTAGGTCCCTAACATTATCAATCTTTTAGCACTGAGAGACACCCTCTGACTGCAAGAGGATAAGCCCAGTACCCATCAAAATAAATTAAAAGGATTAAATGGTTTGAGAAGATGAATCAATGAGACTGTAGAGAGATAAAAAGATAACAGAAGTAACTGCAGATCTGTTCGGGACCATTGGGCTATGGATTCATAAGTATCGTGAATAATGAAGGAATTTAAACCGCCTATCAGACAAAAGGATTAATTGGGTGATAAGGAGAAATAAGACAGAAAATGTCTGAGTGATGAACCATGAAAAATGGGCAAGATGACAACAGATCCTCTACCACCTCAGGAATCCATAGATCAGATAGATGCTACATCCAGACAAGAAGAAGACATAAAATGTTTGTTGAATCATGAAAGATGGGAAAGACAACAAAAAATCCTCCATCACCTCAGGGATCCATAAATCATAGAGATTACAGCTAGACAATAAGAAAAATAGAGAATATATGACGAACCATGAAAGATGGGCATGATAGCAACAGATCCTCCATCGCCTCAGGAATCCATAAATCAGAGGGATTACATACAGACAATAAGGAAAATAGAAATAGCATGTAAACTAAGAAGATGGTCTAATAAAAATGATTCAAAGGAATCTTCAATAACATATATTTACAACCTGAACCCTCAGGCTTACAAACTGAAGTACATAGCCCTGCTCCTAAAAACTCTCCCATCTCTCCATTCTCTGAAAAAATGCCCCCTACCTTTTAAAAAATCTAAACTGATCTTTTTATATCAGATCAATCCACAACTGCCAGGAGTGTGATCTGGCCATCCAATTTAAAGCATTATGTCTATGCCTTCTTTTGTCAGACTGTGCATGTATCCTCCTATCAGACTCAAATTCAGCTCAGCATGGGCCTGTAAGAAAAACTCATCCATCATGGTACCTCAAGCTGACAACTCTATCTCCACGGCCAGACCCACCACACCTTCTATTTATGGAGTGAGTCTAGGTTTCAACCACCACTCCTTTCTCATTAACTGATCCTTCATCGAGACCAGGATGAGGCTTAATGCCTAGGGGGATACCATGTGTTGCTTTCATATTTGATGCTATATGAGCATGTGATTGCGGGGTCGTCAAAGGTGGTTTGTATTCACACCACTTTTGAGCCTGCAATCCACCACCTTTTGCCACGTATCTCTTTCACTATACCATGGTTTCAATTGTGGGACCGCTCAAGAATTTTATCGTTCAAGCATGTTGTGTCCTCTCAATGAAACGTGGTCGTTGATCTTATCGCGATCTACGATCTGGGTGCACCTGCTAAATTTAGCACCATCGCTAAAGTTTATCTGCCTTTCAACTTTAGGGTCATTCTAACCATGCTTGGAGATGGCGCCACTTTTGGCGCTGAACAAGAAGACTTCCTGGAGGATGATCTGACGCAGTGATCTGACATCACTATGCTGACGTGTCATGAAAAGAGATGTGACATGTGTCACTTGGAAACAGGCAGATGATATGCCCAAAGGTTTCGGGACTGAGTGCCACGTGTCATCGTCAAATGGATGCCAAGTTTCATGACTAATGAGAGTGCTATATGTCTGAATTGATGACTGCCATGTACTTTGGCACTTCAGGGCTCGGGGGTGGTCTTCATGTAGAGCTGGATCTCCGAAGCGAATGCCAATCTCCGATTTGGATGGAAACACAACAATGATCGATGGACTTCGGGAGAAAACACTTTAGATGAAAGCGAGAGGGGAGGAGCTGAAACTCCCGAAGACCAGATCCCTGAAGTAAATCATGACCATCCAATGGAGAAGAATGCATGACACTTGATCTTTAACTCCAGGAGAAAACACTTTGGATGAAATCGAGAGTGGAGATGCTGAAACTCCCGAAGCCTGAAGTCCCGAAGTAAATAATGACTGTCCGATCTGGAGGGACACACGACGCTTGATCTACAACTCTGGGATAAAGTACTCTGGAGGAAAATGAGAGGGGAAGCCTCGAAGTCCAAAAGAAAAATACCACCGTTAGATTTGAATGGACACGTGACAACGATCGGTGGACTTAGGGAGAAAACAATCCGGATGAAAGCGAGAGGGGAGGAGATAAAAATCCTAAAGCCCAGATTCCTGAAGTAAATCATGACCGTCTAATGGAGAAGGATGCATGGCGCTTGATCTTTAATTCTGGGAGAAAACACTCCAGATGAAATCGAGAGTGGATATGTTGAAACTCCCGAAGCCCGAAGTCCCGAAGTAAATCATGACCGTCCAATGGAGAAGGACGCGTGTTGCTTGATCTGCAACTTCGGGCATTCTTTCTGGTGATAAAACTTGCACATATTTATAATTCTGAATGCTCAGGGGCTACTAATCAGAACTTCATAGGGGATATCCTCCATTGAAAAATGAACCTGTTTATTTGCTTGCTTCGAACCCGTAATAGACCGCCTTGAGTGCTGCACTTTGTTCTTATGGATGCTTCTTGTGTAGACCACGGACTTGGACGACCTTCTACCCTTGACAACTATATGTGATAACATTTGGCTCCACAAGGGATGGCATGTTCACTGCAAGCTTCCAAGAATGTGCAGTTCCAGTGCCTTAGCTGTTGGGTTGTGGAGTTGAGCTCAAATACATCTTGTTGAGTACAACAGGTTGACATGTACACTACTATACTCTCAAAAAGAAAACAAACACACATGTTCCAGAAGGAGCTTATTTATGTACAATCCTACACTAATTGATTTTTACAATATGCTAAGTGAAAGGAAACTTCCACCATAGCCACCCAAGTAACTTCCTAAGGGAAAAATTTCTTACTCTGTCACTGATCAACAAGGGATAATGAAACTGTGACAACAAATTGATTAAATTTTTCAAATTACCCTCTAATTTTGAAGGTAAGATAAGGTTTGTAGACTTCAATACATGGAGAAAATGCCACTCCATGTACTCCCCCATAGGGTCATAAAATAGGCAATAAATCTTACTAGATTGATAACAGAAAGCCTGCTCTGCTTTACAACTGCTCACATCTAGCTGAATGTATGTGGAAAGCATAGGTGAGTGAAAGGATGATGCAGGCTGTTGGTCCACTTCTCCTTTGTCTTCTCCGATAACATCTACTAGCCGATGGCAAGAAATAGACTCATGTATATCAATGGATGGATCTTTATCTTTATCATGTTGCTCTTGGTAAAAGATTTCACTTTCATTAGAAGGCTAGATGCTAATGTATTTCTCTTCAAAAAACACCTTAGTATCTTCATCACTGTCTCCATAATGATCAAATAGAGGAGGAGTCTTGAATGACATGCCAAGAGGTATCTTCTGCCCAACATGAGAAAATTTTTCTTTATTATCAAACACAGGATTCCTTTCAAGATTCATTCCAGGAAGAAATATCTCATCATAGTCATATGAGTCAAAATAAGGTTGCTCATATCTAGGATTTTTAGAGATAGTTCTACAAAGAACGTCATCTTCCAGAACATACTCAATTTCTACACTTTCCTTACTGAGACAACAAACACAATTTTCATCTGATATAGATGGATGAAGAAGAGAAAGATATGATTCCTCACCTAAGGCATCTTCATCATTCTCACAACTTTCATAAGAATCAATTATATCATGAACACAGTCTTTATACTCCTCACAACAACTATGACAAATTAACTCAGAGGAATAAAACTGTTGATAACGAATATTGAAATCTGCATGAAACTCTTCCAGGGAGGAGATGCTAGCAGGGGGCAAGGATCGATACCACTCATGATCATCTCCCTCTAATGAGTACATAAACATCTTTATTAATAGATCCTCATGATGTATTCCCCATTGATGCATGAGTTCATGAAACTCAAGCAGATGCTCTGCAGGGTTTTCATCTCTATGTTCTCTAAATCTGGGAAAAAAATCACCCCACTCATCCATAGTAGGAACAACGTTTGGAAAATAAGGAACAGAAGAGAAATTAAAAGGAGCAAACCTCTGATCCAAAATGGCTTCCATCTAAAAACTGTAGAGTCGCCACTGGATTCTTTAACCATGGAGTTGCCAGGTGAATGATATTCATTTTGAATGTGTCTGGTCTTTGTTCACCATCAAAGATTAGATTTGATCATTGTCGTTCTCCCAGGGAATATTTCTTCATTTCCGTCCCTGACAACGGTGCCATTAATGTTAGCACCGAGAGTCACCCTCTGAATGCAAAAGAATAAGCCCAGTACCCTTAAAAATAAAGTAAAATGATTAAATGGTTTGAGAAGGTGGATCAATGAGACTGTAGAGAGAGGAAAAGATAACATAAGTAACTGCATATCAGTTCAGGACCATTGGGCTATGGAGTCATAAGTATCGTGCATAAGGAAGGCATTTAAACCACCTATCAGACAAAAGGATTAATGTGGTGATAAGGAGAAAGAAGACATAAAATGTTTGAGTGATGAACCATGAAAAATGGGCAAGATGGCAACAGATCCTCTACCGCCTCAGGAATCCATAGATTAGAGAGATGTTACATACACACAAGAAGAAGACAGAAAATGTATGTTGAATCATGAAATATGGGAAAGACAACAACAGATCCTCCATCGCCTCAGGGATCCATAAATAAGAGAGATTACATCCAGACAATAAGAAAAATAAATAATATTTGACAGACCAAGAAAGATGGGCATGATAGCGACAGATCCTCCATCACCTCAGGAATCCATAAATCAAAGAGATTACATTCAAACAAGAAGAAGAAAAAAACAGCGTGTAAACTAAGAAGACAGTCTAATAAAAATGATTCAAATGAATCTTCAATAACATATATTTACAACCTAAGCCCTCAGGCTTACAAACTGAAGTACAAAGCCCTGCTCCTAAAAAATCTCTCAGCTCTCCAGCCTCTGAAAAAACACCCCCTGCCTTTTACAAAATCTAAACTGATATATTTATATTAGATTAGTCCACAACTGCCAGAGTGCGATCTAGCCATCCCATTCAAAGGATTACGTCTGTGCCTTCTTCTGTCAGACTATGCGTGTATCCTCCTGTCATATGCAAATTCATCTCAGCATGGTCCTGTAAGAAAAAATAGTCCACCGTGGTACCTCGGGCTAACAACTCTGTTTTCATGGCCAGACCCTCCACTCCTTCTATTTATGGGGTGAGTCAAGGTTTCAACCACCACTCCTTGCTCATTCACTGATCCTTCATCGGGACTGGGATGAGGCTTAATGCCTAGGGGGATGCCATGCGCTGCTTTTGGATTTGATGCTATATGAGCACATGATTGTGGGGTCGTCAAAGGCGATTTGGATTCACACTACTTTTGAGCCCGCAATCCACCACCTTCTGCCATGTATCTCTTTCGCTATACCATGGTTTCAATTGCGAGACTGCTCAAGAATTTTATCGTTCGAGCATGTTGCGTCCGCACAATGAAATGTGGTCATTGATCTGATCAGAACTTGCGATTTGGGCACACCTGCTAAATTTAGTGCCATCGCTAAAGTTTATCCACCTTCTAACTTTAGGGTCATTCTAACCGTTCTTGGATATGGCGCTACTTTTGGCACTGAAAAAGAAGACTTCCTAGAGGATGATCTGATGTGGTGGTCTGACATCACTATGTTGATGTGTCATGAAAAGAGAGGTGACACATGTCACTTGGAAACATGCGGATGACATGCCCAAAGGTGCATGGACTGAGTGCCACATGTCATCATCAGATGGATGCTAGGTGTCATGACTGATGAGAGTGCCATATGTCTGAACTGATGAATACCACGTACTTTGGCACTTTAGGGCTCGAGGGCGGTCTGGATGTAGAGCTGGAGCTCCGAAGTGAACGACGACCACTGATTTGGATGGAAACGCGACAACGATTGGTGGACTTCAGGAGAAAACACTTCGGATGAAAGCGATAGGGGAGGAGATAAAACTCCTGAAGCCCAGATTCCCGAAGTAAATCATGATCGTCCGATGGAGAAGGACGCATGGCATTTGATCTTTAACTCTGGGAGAAAACACTCCGGATGAAATGGGGAGTGGAGATGTTGAAACTATCGAAGCCCGAAGTCCCAAACTAAATAATGACCGTCCGATCTGGAGGGACACGTGGCACTTGATCTGCAACTCTGGGAGAAAGTACTCTGGAAGAAAATGAGAGGGGAAGCCCCAAAGTCCTGAATAAAACTACCACTGTTAGATTTGGATGGACACACAACAATGATTAGTGGAATTCGGGAGAAAACACTCTGGATGAAAGCGAGAGGGGAAGAGATAAAAATCTCAAAGCCCGTATTCCCGAAGTAAATCATGGTCGTCCGATGGAGAAGGATGTGTGGCACTTGATCTTTAACTGCTGGAGAAAACACTCCGAATGAAATCGAGAGTGGAGATTCTTAAACTCCCGAAGCCCAAAGTCCCAAAGTAAATCATGATCGTTCGATAGAGAAGGACGCGTGGTGCTTGATCTGCAACTCTGAGGCTTCTGTTTGGTGCTAAACCTCGCGCATCTTTATAATTCCAAATTCCTGGGGGCCGCTAATCAGAACTTCATAGGGGATCTCTACCGTTGAAAAATGAACCTGTCTGTTTGCTTACTTCAAACCCGTAATAGACCGCTTCAAGTGTTGCGCTTTGTGCTTATGGCTTCTTCCTGTGCAGACCATGGACTTGGACAACCTGCTGCCCTTGACAACTATATGTGATGACAGAATCCACAAGGCTTTAAATTAAAATGGGTGGTTTTTGGGACTATCGTTCCAATCAAGATCGAGGTTAATTGGCTAGTGATCAGAGCATGATCTTGGAAGAACAATGGCATCCAATTGGAGACTAGTGATCGTAAGGGATTATGAAATGAGGAAGAATTTCAATCTTGAAGCGACCTAGTGAACTCCATTCCTTCTATTGTTCTAAGTGTGCATTCCATTAGAAGTTTCCAAATTGACCATGTTTAAATTCTGAATTATTTCCTTGAAGCATTCAAAATCTATGTCCAAACGACATAATCCACCTCGCTTCTTTTCTAAGGATCTGACCATGTTAAAATCCCCTCCCACTATCCAGTGGAAGTCACCAAGTGCCATGTGGATAGACTGAATATATCTAAAGAAGATAATGTTTTCAGTTGTGGTATGTGGGTCGTATACAATGGTGAGAAATCTTATCTTTGTCAATCCAATTAGTTGAAATTTGTCCATCAATGTTCTTTGAGTGGAAAAAAAATCAGAAAGTGAGATCTTAGAAGGGTTCCATAATAGAGTTAATCCCCTAGAAGTCCCTTCCACATCTATTGACATTGATTGAAAACCCTTCCAACTAGAAGCAACTATATTTGATAGTGATTCACTTGAACATTTGGTTTCTTGAAGAATCATGATTGTCGGTTGCTCCTTGAGGATTTTGTTTCAAAGAAGATTGAGTTTATTTTTCCAATTCAGACCCATTATATTCCAAGAAAGGATTTCCATTGGGTAGTGGAGGGGGTGGGTTGGAACTTATATGTCATTAAGGAATTTCTACCAGAATTCACCAACATTTTACCAATATCATAGAAGTTTCTTATTGCTTCATTGACCTCTTTTTTTTTCCTTCTTTCGCAGCTTTGGGATTATCCTTTAAAGTATATATTTTGACTCCTGAAGAAGAGGTTGCATGGTGTTTTCCTTTAGCCTGTATTTCTTGATTTTTTTTTACTTTTAATAAAATCATTGTTCGGGATCTATAATTGTTGATCCAAGATTGAGTTTGGGTCCTATCATTCCCATGCTGCCATTATGGATTGCAGATCAAGTTCACCCAATTCCATGTACTCACCTTCTTTCGAGTCCCCTGGATCTTCATTTTCCAAATTCATTTATGCATCTTCATTTTCTATGTGAATCATGGCCTCATCATATATTTTTCTCCTCTTTGTATTCTCTTCTAGTTCCTTAGGGTTTCCTTGATCTTGCATATATTACTCCTTGGGTAGTGCTTTAGGGTTTCCTGAGGTCTATTCTGATTCCTTGGATAGAATATAATAGTGATTATGGGTTTTGATCCTTGAAGGGTTTGGATGAACAAGTGGATTTTTTCCTGATCTCCTTTTGCTCGATACTTTCTTAAAACCCTCTATGTCTTTCTCTTCCCGGGCCTTTAGGGGAGTGGGTGGTACACTGAGGGGGAAGTCCCTAAAAATATGTCCATGCTCATGGAATTTATGATAATATAAGGGAATGTGCTCGTAGTCTATTGTTTGATACGAATTAGAATCTTAGTATCTCAAGAAAATAGATTCAGGGAGGAGCTTATAAACATTCATATACACACAAATGAAAGCATAATATGTATAATGACCTTGTTTTGTGGATTTTGAGATCTTAATAAAAGAGCCTAGGATTTTTCCAATTCCTTCCAAGATCTCCTCATCCGAGAATTCTTGAGGTAGAAAATAAATCCAGATCCAAACTTGGATGGATATGAAGTCTTCTTTTTCCAAACTGAACTTTTCCATCCAAAAATAAAAGTAGAGGCCTGCATAGTTGAAGAAGAAGGGTTGTTTTAAAATACTCAGTCCATATATTCCAAATTAGTAAAGATAGCTGTAAAATCCCTTTGGAGCCTATCCTTAATTTTTTGTTGAGAAAATACTCATGAACTTTCCCATTACTGCGTGATCTTGCATAAATGAATCTTTATTATTATAAAAAAATTGATTATTTCTTTATCTTTGAAATTTATTTAAAATTATTATTTTATATTTTATATTATTTTTTAATCCACCTATATCGCATCAACTTTAATTTTGTTGAGAAAATACCCATGAACTTTCCCATTACTGCGTCATCTTGCATAAATGAATCTTTATTATTATATACAATTTGATTCTTTCTTTATTTTGGAAATTTATTTAAAATTTTATTATTTTATGTTTTATATTATTTTTTAATACACATATATCGCATCAACTTTACAGACGTGTTACACCAACATAAATTGTGAAAAAATGCCTTTTAACACAATTATTTATATATCGATCTCACAATATGTTAATTTTCATTATCAATTTCTAAAGAAATTGATATTATAATAAAATTTTAGGATAACAAATATGAAGGAGTTTAAACAAAAGTTGAAGGACATGACACAATTATCAATCATATGTGAAAAAATGATATTTAAAAAACCTAGCAAGTTAATATCTTTAAAATATTCAAAAGTGAATGTGTTTATTCATAAAGTTGGAAAAAAGTATTGTATAGTCTATTTTTTTTTGAGTAAAGAGCGACATTGTGATATAATTTTTGTTACAGGTGAATTAAGGAATCTTTATAAGATAGTAGGAGATCTAAGGAATGTATACCAATGATTAAGGAATTTAATAAAATTATTTATTAATAAATTTAATAAAAAACTTTGTAATGGCCAGTAAAATTTAGTTAAAAGGAATTTTTTTCTTCATAATAATGGATAATTTTTATGTTATAAAATGCCGTGGTTGAATTCAACAACCGTGTAAGACAAAAGAACAATATAATAGTTTATCCTTAGTAGGGGTCAATTGAACAAAATAGGGTTGTTTGTCCACGTTCTTACTGAATTTTGTAGTCCTAATATAGTCATTGAAAATTTGGCATGTATATTTCCTTACATAATGTCAAAGTAGAAATATTACTCTAAAAAAGAAAAATGTTAAGACTTTGAACCAAGTTGGGCATTGAGTTGCATGTTGTTCATAGAAGATGTTGTAAGACTAATTCCATGTCCCTATTGTGTAGAATTTGCAATGGGGGAGAATCTCACCTATGCCCTTTTTAGTATACTTAGGGGGTAAGACGAGGTACCCAATGTGAATAAAAATAGATATGTGGTTAAATATTGTTATGTATGGAGGCTTTTTATTGCAAATACAGTGTATAGTGTGAACACAATGAATGTAAGAAGGCTTATGAGAAGGTTCCAAATGTTATGTACTCAATAGATCTAAATTATAAGATAGAATATTAATCTTACAATAAACCAAAACACTCACACAAAATAATGAACATAAGATTTAGAGAGAAAACACTTGAGGTAGGGTAACACCATATATTATCCCTTAAGGAGGACAAACACTCCACAAATAATGTTTTCTTGCTACAATCACAATATTCTTCACCATGCTTCATTACATTACTTATACTTATTATATAGTAATATCTACATCCTAGGAACATTCTAAAGAAGGAACATTCTAGTAAGCTTTCTTACATTCATTGTGTTCATACTATGAACCTTATTTACTAGAAATGGCCTCCATACATGACAATACATAACCACATATATATATTATTATTCACATTGGGTACCTCCCTAGGTACCCCATATTACTCCCCTAGGTATATTACATTCCATCCCCCTTTGCATGTTTCATCCTTGAAACATGGGAATAAACCATACAAAATTATTGGCTATGTAGTGTATCCATATAGTATCAAGCATGAGCATCCATCCATCCTAGTGAAATGTGAACATGGGGTCCAACTGCTTCCTTTCCACCTTGATCTAGAATCTAATTTCTCCTGATTGTGCTACAATGATATCTCCATGAGTTGTTTTAATGTATCAATGTGCCTCTCAACTAGTTTCCTTTTTTATGCCATGTTGGTCCATAATACGTTTTTGATGCTCACACCCTTGCCTTGATGAGTTTTTTCTCCCAAGTGGTGTGGGAAATGATATACACCAACCTTAGCTCTTGTTTTCTTTTGACTTGGACTCTTCAACATGTTTTTCCTTTGAGTTATGTGGCTCCTTGAATTTTTCATCTAGAGGATTTTCTTCACATTCTTCTATAACCTTTTCTTCATGTGGCCCCTTGGACCTTTCTTGTTTATTAAGAGAAATATCATGTATTGTGATTTTCTTTTTCTTATACAAAATCTTTATAAACTTGTTTTGCACATCAACATTAACTATACCAATTGATTCCATCCAAGGATATCCAAGAATAGAATCCACATCATTCATATATATGGCATGGAGATCAAAATACAACACATATTGATCCATCATGAGCTTCAAATATTTAAAATTTCGAATAGTCCGACCCCCAACTTGTGTGTTGTGGATATGTTTTGCAGGAACTTGCAATCTGTTATCCAACCAAACATTGATGAAATTATGATAGCAATGATGGTTAATAGAAACATTGGCCTTTTCTTTATGAATGCATCCATGAACCTATAATATAGAGTTTCCACATGAATATTAAGCCTTGGTTCTCTTTTTATCATTCTAATTAGCATGAGACCATTTATCTAAAATGATTTTTTCATATTCTTCATAGGAAAGTTCCATCGTCTTGGCAATGTCAAATGACTGCCACCATATGGCAACATCTTCTTTGAAACCATAGTATAGACAAGCTTTCCACTTCTTTTTCCATAATTACTTTTGAGACTTCATAAATTCTTCAATACTAGGTCGATGATCTATTCTAGTAAAATACATCTTGATTGAAAGAAATATTCAACAAAAACTAGGTTTTATAAACATAACTTACTTTTCAATGGAGTTCCTTGAGGTGGCTAAATTAATATGGGAATAACTACGACTATACTTCTCTGATTGGCTATTATGACCAAAATTGTGAAATTCCACAACCATTGTACATCTATTGGTACTAGTTTTACTGAAATGTGAGCACTCTAACAAAATATATTTGATCTTCAAATTGCACGCTTGTCCCCTAAAAACCCTAAAAAACTGTTGATTTTAAATTGCCAATAAATTATGAAACATACCCGCTATAATCCCTAGTTTAATCAATGTTTAATGTAGATATAATGTGTGGCCATAGATAAATAAATGTGATTCCAGTTGTTGGGGGGGACATGGAAAGAACTGGGGGTTGAATTAATCCACAAGAGAGGGGAGGGTCTAAGAGAATGTATAATAGGGGTCCAAGGGGGAATTACCCATGTTTATTAATTCAACCCACTTCCTAAAATTTATATTGGTATATGAGACCTTCTAATTTTTATTGAGTGTCCCCAAATCCAATCATTGAATACATGTAAGAGGGTGGGTGTGAGAATTCACATCCCATAGTTATTGGAAGCATGGGGGTTGAGTATAATTAGCTCGGGGAAGTGTGTGAGTCAAGAAAGCAAGCCAAAGGAGAGGAAATTAATATGGGTCGTTACAACAATTTTAGAAAGTCATGTTTTGCATGAACAACAAGTGGAGAGTAGGGAAGAAGAGGTTGGGAGCTGGAGAAACCATGGAGGGAAAACTATGGAGAATGATGGAGAATTTCTGGAGCACATTTCGAGCAAAAGACTAAAGAGCCACATTGTTAGGCCTAAAGAGTTGACTCATGTATGAGTTGTGATGAGCCCAATTATTGTCTATTCTAAAGTATCATCTTTGACACATTTTTCCACCATAAAATGACTTAATATTTTCTTTTGACCATATTTAATAGTAATTCATGGATATTTTGCATGTTGCTTAGTGAATGTATGTTGAGGTGGATTTTTTTGTATAAAGTTCTTTTTTTCTCTAATGATTTTTCCAAATATGTGTATTCCTCCAAGTAGGTTGAACTTCAGGAGTTAGGGGCACCAACACCCTAGAAACAACAATTTCTTCTCCCTTAAAGAGTTATTAGGCAAGGATCAAGGGATGTTGTGCCCACCTACCTCCAAGAGTGCTCCTTGTGCATTAATGGCCACTCCTGATCAACAAAAGTTGGAGATACAGATGTAATGGGTTGAGTTCCCTCATTTACTCACTTCTCCCATCTATTTAGGAAGGGAGGTCGAACTCTCAAGCTATATATAGAACTCTTGTCAAGGAGGGTGAGAGATAAATAATTTTGGAGAAGCATTGTATGGATACTTTTTGAATACTTTTGTTGAAAACTTAGAGCCTTTCTACTCATGATGTATTATTGACATTCATGAAATAAATATCATTTTACCTTCAATTTATTAAAGTTTCTTTTAGGTTCCTTGTGCTTCTTGGGTAGGGTCCATCCAAGAGGGCTCAAGACCCTAATACAATTTATGTACTTTTCATGCATGCTAATTAGTGACTAGATAGCATTTCATTCTCTTTTGAAGTTTAATATAGTTTTTTCTGGTGATATTATGGTAGTTGCGGGAGGTATTTAACTCCACGTGTAAACCTGACGAGAATAGAATTCCAGGAAGCAAGAAGAAACCCTAATGAGTTGGATAATAACCCTAGAAGACATGTCAGCTCAAGAAGATAACTTGTATTAGGTTATTAGCCTCCAAGAGAAGAAGTCTGCTAGAAGAAATAATATATACTGAACCGACAGATACCCAGAATGAGAAGTCGACCTAGGCAGTTAGCCAGAATTACTATAAATACAGGAGGCTAGTCTTCATTCTAGAAGGCAGTCTCAGAATTGCAGAGCAGCACTTGTGCGCACTACAATGCCCATTTTTGTGTGCAGGTTTGAAGGAGAGCTACCATTGCAGCTACTGCAGCTAGCATATCACATTTGTCTTGGACTATCTCTTGGTTAGGGTTTGGACTATCTGATCAACTCTTCTTGGTGCACTATCCTTGGGGAAAGGTGCGCTACCCCTTGTTTGGCTATCTAGCCTAGGGTTTGCTTCCGGAGTGATTCTTTGTCAAGGTTAAGGTGCTCGGAGGGTGGCTTCGGCCTATGGTTGGGTGATAGTAGCGATATTGTCAATGGTAAAACAAGCACATCCATTATATTCTAACAGGTTATAATCCCACACCTCCTTCATTCAGTTTAACCGCTCGAAAGAAACATAGCCATAAGGATATTAATCTCGTCGAAGAACTGCTGCTAGGGTTTCTAGCAGGAGCAGTCACCAAAGCATTGTCGCTAGGGTTACTAGCAGGTGCAGTTGAAGAAACCCTAATCCTCTCGTTGAGGCACCTTAAGTGAAGGGATTGACCTAATTTCCAGATAGATCAGTGCTCCCTAGCCTAGCACATATGTTGATACTCTCAACAAGCCAAGACGTCAAGTTTGAGTTTCTGGTCAAATCTAGGGTTGACCAAATCAAAGCAACCATGACTTACTCTATGAAGTCAGAGAACAAGTTAGATGGAGATTCTAACTTCAGAGCTTGGAAGACAAGGATTGACCTCATCCTTGCCAAGAATAAAGTGTTGGATATCGTGAAAGGAAAGATCGTGGAACCGGAGTTTGAAGAAGGAAAAGAGAAGGAACCACAAAATGTTGCAGTTATGGATAAGTTAAAAGACACTGACATAAATGCCATGAGTATCATAGTGGACTCTATAAAATACCACTTGATACCCTAGATCTCCCATATTGACTCATTGAAGAAGATGTACGATGCCCTAACAAATCTCTTCTCAGTCAGAAACATTGGACAAATAATGAGTCTAAAGAATGAGCTCTGTGACATGAACATGAATGATGATGATAACATAACATCATACTTTGTGAGGATATCCTAGTTAAGAGATCAACTACCAGCTATTGAAGAAATAATTTCAGAGAAGGAATTGGTAAACATAGTACTCAATGGTCTTCCCAAGACATGGGATGCATTTTCCACAAGCATGAACACAAGGAAGGAGTATCCTACATTTGAAGAACTTTGGACTTGATGTGATCAAGAAGAATCTAGGATCAGTGAAAAAGAGAAACCCAAAAAGAAGTACGATGATCAAGCCTTCACAACAAGACTTAAGATTTTTTGGAACAAAAGGAAGCTTGGTTCACGGAGGAAGCCAAATCAAGAGAAAGATATTTCCGAAATACAATGATTCAACTGTCGAAAGTGTGGTCACTACAAGATTCATTGTCCTGAACTAAAGAAAATGAGGGAGAAACATGAAGCATAAGTTGCCGAAGAAAAGGAACCTACAAAGAAGACTAAGCAGGATGAAAGAGACTTCTTCTTCTGAAGGTAACAATAATCTTCTTAGTTCTTGTACATATCTTGTTTTCATCGTCTCTGTACATATCTTGTATATCTATCTCTTAGAAGATAATGTGTTTCAAGAAGAACTATACCTATGGAAGAAAAACAAGATAAGGATTTCTATTATTATACAAGTTAGATAATACACATGAAAGGATGGAATATATCAAACAAATGATTTGGAAGCTATTACAAGATAAGCCAAAATCAGAATCAATCATGAAGAGACTTAGAAGAAGCAAAGAAAGAAAGAAGTCAACAATCAAGAGTAAATTGGAGAAAGACTTATGACATTTTGCAGAACACAATAAGATGGAAGCATGGACTCTGTTAGATAGAGGGAGCCGATTATATATTGCAGAAGACAATAAGGATGCAGACAGAAGCGTGGACTCTTTTATACAGAGGGAGCCGATTATATGCACTCATACATGAAGCAAGGATTAAGAGGGAGATAATCCTATGATCCATTGAAGATGATGAAGTATATATCCATGGTAGCAGCCATGAAAGACAGTACGTGTTCATTTCAACCTCAGAAGAAGTCTTCTTCGAAGAGAAGCCTTAAAGTATCCCTGGTTGTCCATCGACATCCATGATTCTATAATGAAAGGAAGAAGTGGAATCTTTAGGACATGGAATCTATAAGAAACTCCATGGACCCAAGAGCTAAAGAAAAACATCAGGAAGAACATGAAGATTCCAAGAAAGAAAGAGAAGCCAGAAGAACCAGTCACTGTATTAAGAATCACAAGATTACCAACCTGATATGAACTCAATAAAAGTAATAAAGTAGAGGAACTAAAAGTTGTGATGAAGAACAATGTATATATGCAAGCATTATCCAGAACTAGAGGTTCTCCCGGATGGAGGGAGAAGACTATGATGATTACTTGTTCCAATAAACTAGACATGCCTCTACATGAGTCTTTATATCATCCACAATATCCATGGGTTGGAATTTTACATCATATGAATGCAAAGGTTGTTCTCCTGAGAAATTGAATAAAGATCATTTGAAGAGCAACCTCAAGACTTTGAAGTATACCAGAAAGAGACCCTTGTATGCAGATGGAAGAAGATAATTTGGTGGAGAACCTCCAGAGCACAGCAGAAGTGTGGTGAATATTTTCTATAAAAAAGATATTGTATCAAGATGATTACTCAGAAGATCATATCTCATGATGACAGAAGAAGTGCCACATGGATATGTTCCAGTTTTCCAACAATGATATAATTTATTGATCAGAGCTACATGAATCCTTCAGAGAAAACTAGTGTTCCAGACCAAAGTACATTTGGAATCAAGCATCACATTATCTGTGATGAAGTCCAGAAATGAGTAAGTGGTTCTCCAATACATATCTCCACAGATGAGCAGATAAGAAGATGTTTTGGTAAAACTTTTGTCCAATATGAAAATGTTTGCGTACTCAAGCTGGAGCTCGTGGAGACGACTTCCTTATTGAAAAAGGAAGAGATGAATCCCAGGTTGGGAGGGAGCACTGATGTATTATTGATTGATGGACAGTCA
>ML820626.1:12586-42908 GCA_009831015.1 Picea engelmannii
TGGATTTACCACTAGCCACCCCCGAGCTGAGACCACGATGTCTTGAGACCTGCGTCTCTCTGTCTGCCAGTGCCCAGGAGCGAAGGTTGCAATCCTTCCCCTCTGCGATCACTCACTCTACGTAAAAATTGCCAGAGTTCCCCTCGCGTCTGCCCCCTTTCAATCGTTTCAGCCATACGCCTTATCCTCTCGCGAGGTTGCGTGTGGCACGATTTTCCTCGCACTGATCAGGCCTGACGTCCCTACAGATGGGCGGTTCACCATCCCATCCCTCATCAAGACATCCGCCTACCAGTCTGCGAGCCATTAATTTTCAGGGCTAGCGAGCCGCTTTTGGTTCTCCGGGCCAGTGGAGTCCAAATACAGTATTAAATTCTTAGTGGAAGTTAACGCCCCTTTTTCAAGGTGCCCTCGACCATCATCGTGGTCTCTTTTCCGCACATCCCCTCTCAGCAGTTCTGCAATAAATTCAAACTATCATTTACATTCATTGACCTCTTCCTGCAGGTCCATTTACAACACATATTCATACTTATGAGTTTTGCCATAGTCCTTGGCCAGTTCAGTTATATTTACAATCTGGGGGAAACAGGGTGTTACACTTATAAAGCATCATCAAAAGAATGTATCCTCCCTTGAATTTCGGCCTTCTTTACTTCACCTTCCCTTTGAAATTCGGCTTAGATATCCTGTGTTTACCTCAGTCACTTATAGATATTCAATATGCTCAAGTGTATTTAAAATGAGAGAGCCTTGCCTCTTATTTATACTTTCATGCAACTTCCTCAAGGGGTTACCTTTTAACCATCTTAATCCACTTTCCTTATTTTAGGGTTAACCCACTTATGACCACTTAGTAATTTCTCCCTTAAATTCATTATTCAAATAATTTATTTTGCATGCTCTTTGACTTATAGTACACTCACCACTTTACTTTATTATTTAAATAATTTCTTCCTTGCAAACACTTTGACTGCTTTGACCTTTTGGGGCTTCTAGATGACTCATGAGGGTTCTCCAACTTCACATGGCCATAACTCTCTAACCGTGAGGAGTTATGTGACGTTCTACATACCACCAGAAATGGCATGACATGTACTATCCATATAGAATAGTTTTACTTGCAAATAGATCAAAACTCATACCATTATCCATAAAAAAAAAATCGGGTCCATTACCCAAACCTTTGTGCTACCGAAATTTTCTACCAGACTTTATTCAAGGGTTGACATCATTATTCAAGGGTTGAAAAATGAAAACCAACCCAATTAATCAACAAATACCTCCCGCAACTACCAAGACATCAACACTCCCTCTTAGCTAGGGAGGTATCTAACCATGATGTTCCCTTCTAGTCTTCATAGCCTTGCTCGCTATGCAATGATCATCTCGTCATGGTTATGCAGACCATGCTACTGGGAGAATCATTACGACACACATGGATACACCCATGTGGACCTGTCAATCTCATGTAGGGGCCACAAGCCGCTAGAGAACACTAGAGCTACATCTCGTAGTGTGTTTCCATCATCGTCATGGGCTACACCTGCATGAAGTGCTCACCCATGTCGTGAGTATCATCATTACTATCATCATTATCCATCCATCTCACATGGCATAAGACCTACATGGTCTTGCAGATCAATAGCATCACTAAAGATACACAAGCTATCTCATGATCACCCATATCATATTACAAGCAAAACCATCACAACCATACAGGTTCTTGACTACACCACTATCATACCAGACTGTCTCGCTGGTGTAGCAACAACTTGGCATACCAGACCATCTCACTGGAGTATCCTACATCTCAACATCAAGCCTACAAATTAGCATGAAGCCTACAACTCATCACAATACCTACAACTCGATACAAAGCCTACAACTCGACACAAAGCCTACAACTTGGAACAAATTCCTATGACTCGACATGAATCCTACAACTCGTCACAAAGGCCTACATCTTAGCACAAAACCTACAACTCGGCACAAAGGCCCACAACTCAGCACAAAGCCCTACAAGATCTATCTTTTCAAATTCTAGCATTGACTCCCTTTAACTAAGAGAATCCTCGAACCATGCTTATGTCTGTTGAATGTCCCTATGCATCTTGCAAAGTGTCACGAAACCTTGCTTCTTACTGATCACTGAATCCCTTTGAAGTTTGTCTCCCTCTAAGTCCTTTCAAGTATTGCTTTTCTATGGTAACCTTCCTGGAATATGTAGGATAACTTGCCTGAAACAGAAACAACAAGAGCAAAAGTATTTCCAATATAATAATATTTAATATAAGAACATATCAATTTCATGGTAATTCATTATAGCATTACCAAGGTGTCCTTCTTGAGAACAAGAACAAGAAATATCTCCTAGAGGAGATGTTAGTTCATATTGAAATTAAGTACAATAAGCATTTATATTAATATTACATGCTACTAAATATTCATTTGTTTCTAGCATTAATAAAATCTAAAGGATTGCAATACTTAAGAAGAAATAAAAATATCAAACATGATATGCAAATATGGAGTTTGGCTATTGTTCCACTTGAGTTGCTTTTCTTCTAAGACAAGTATTCTTTCCAACCTAGAAAGTGTGTTGTTCCTCTAAATGTATTAGATATGAGATCTTTATGGCTCTATGATTTCTTCTTGGAAAAATATCCCTTCTCTTTCCATAGATTTAGATCTGTAGTAGTTTCGTTTTATTGTTTCTCCTATTCCACGTTTATGTGCTAGGAAGCTCCAAAAATCGAACTTTTCATCCTTTGATGCCTGGTCTTCAGTCCGTGGTTCCATAATTTTTCCCTTTGTTCTTTTCAAGGATGATGTCAATCCTTGTCTTCCATGCTCTACCAAGAGACCATGCTTCAACTGTGCCACTTTGATTTCATGGAGGAAGTCATGACTGTCTTTGACTTTGACCTTGACCAAGCTTTTGACTTTGACTAGTCCAAGCTTGAATTTGACTAGTCAAACATTGATTTTAACCCAAAAATTCAATTTTGACGTTTTTGATGGCCGAGGGCACTAGGTGATGTGCTAGGTTTGGGTGCACTAGGATAACCAAAAAATAGTCCCAATAATTCACATAAAATTTCACTGCAACTGGTGTTGGAACTACAACTGGTGTTGCAACTGGCATTGAAACTAACACTGTAACTGGTACTACAACTCACACTGCAATTGTAATTGTGCTACAACGAGCTTGATAGAGAGTTGTGGATCTACCTTCCAATGGTTAGATTGTTCTGAAAGTGGCGTGGGCCCATAACTTGTTAGAATGTTGTGCTTGTTGAACCATAGACAATATCACAATATTGTCACCCAACCATAGGCACACAAACACCCCCAAGTACCGTAACCCTTGACAGATAGAATGATTCTGGAAGCAACACTAGACCCAACAGATAACCAAGAGAGAGAGAGAGAGTGCATGTTTCTCCTAAGGTAGCACACCAAGCAGAAAGTCCCAAACCACAGACCAAGACCAATACCCAGTTGCAGTCAATGCAGCTGCACTCTTCCTCTAGACTTGAACACCAATTTCTTGAGTGTGAGCATGTTTCCAAATGAGATCAAGCACCTTTTATTTATACTAATCTGGCTAGGTGAACAAGTGTGTCTTCAAGTAGGGTCGACCTGTCCTTTTCTGCATATAATACTTCAATATTACTTATTCTACTGAGCCAACTTGTCTTCCATGGTTTTCACACATCTGTTTAGGTTTTATCTTGCTTCCAGAATATTCCTTTCTGGTCAAAGGTTTATCCATTGAGGTTAATACCTCCCGCATCTACCAAAGCATCAACATGAATAAATGAAGAAGGAGGGAGGGACTGAGAATGCACATAAATGAAGAGATTGTATCATAGGAAGAAGATGAGTTTGGGGTACTGCGCGGTGGAAGGAGCTACAAGAGGTGAAATACTGGGGTTGAGAAAGGAGAGTCGCGCACTGAGCTAGAGTGGAGAATAACTTGTGCAATAGTCCAAATCGTAGAGATACCACACATAAACGAAGATGAAGAGGGGTTCCACTTCAGTCATATAATAAAAGAGCAGTTAATTCCTACTCAGACTAGATCTAGTGTTGAATCCATGATCCCATTTGCCTCACCACGATCATAGGTAACAATTGAAGAGTTGTGGAAAACACTTGTAGTTAGAGGAGGACATCATAATAACAATCAGAGCAGTGGAAGAAATGCTTAGAGTCAGATTCAACCAACATCGCCAAGAGAAGGTACTACACAAAGAAACATGGCAGGGGTAAATGACACCCTCAGATTACCTGAGTTTCAGGGAGTTGGGTCAGAGGACCTAGAACAACATCTACTTGTCAGCGAGATAATTTTGGCTACAAAAAATGTTCAGGAGGAGGTCATAAATAATGCGCAGTTGGAAACAAAATTTAGAGGTTGTGCATTAGTCTAGTACATGAAGCTGCAGAGTACCACACCTACGAGACAAGACATGAATTTGGTGGAGATAAGACAATCATTGTTGAAAGAGTTCAAGAAGCCAAAGTATGAGTCACAGTACATTACAGAGTTGAAGGAAATTAAATAGGTGTAGACTGAATCAGTCTGGGATTATGACCAAATTTTTAAGGATATGATGGGTAGATTGACATTCCAAATCCCTGATCAACAACATCAAGAATTGTTTATTGTAGGACTTATACCACACATTTGTTGGTCGTTGATTCAACAGAAGGTTGCATCACATACTGAAGCTTTGGATATTGTGATGAAGATGGAAGCATCACCTGTAGGAGACAATGGACGAATGGCGCAAGTTTGGACAAAGTTAGATTTCTTGACAATTCAATTGGAAGAACCTAGGGAAGGAGAAATGAGAACAAGTCTGGTGTACCAAGTGTAGGAATGAAGGCCACCATAAGGACAAATTCCCGACATTTGTCTAGTCTTTGGCGACTAAAGCACCAAATCCAATACCAGGAGGGGGTATTGTGAGATATGTAAGAATCAAGGACATCACCTGAGTGAATGTCCATTACTGCAAAAGTATTAGAGTACACCAAATATTTTTTTTTTCAATTGTTGCAAGTCCGTCGAGAATGAAGAGAAGGATTGTCGTGCATTCGATTTGATGAGGGAGTGCACTTCATATATGTACAAGATTCAGGAGGAGATTGTTGTGACAAAAGGAGGTCATCCACAATATAATAATTAGAGGGGATTTATTCCAATAAATAGAAGAATTTTTTGCATAGGTTGAGGTAGAGGAAATTTTGGCAGAGGAGGAAGATGACCGATAATATGTTACAATTGTAATCAACCGAGACACTTATGTCATGATTGCCCGAATCCGTGTACAACATGCACATACTGCAGAGAATTGGACAATGTGACAGAATATTGTTCTCAACTACTGGTGAAATGACATGAAGGAGGGAATCATAATTAGAATCCAAATTAGAATATATAGAAGATATCAGTCAAAAAATTCAACAAAGGACCTAGAATAACAATTGTTATGCATGGAGGAGCTAGAGCAAGGGTTGATGCGACGAATGGAGGGAAGTGGGATGAGAAATGGGTAAGGAAGTCAGTAGGACCTATACCAACCTTTGACCCTCAGCAAGAAAAGGAGACGTGTCATAGAGAAATAAAAGAGGTACTTGGACAAGTTTGGGAAGCATCAACATCATCTGCCCCTCATGTTGGAGATCACGCTATGCCAAAGAATCCATATGGGGAGGTAAACACTCTGAGATAATTCCTGAGAATTTGCATAGATATAATGAAAGATGAAACCGCATTGAATGCAATATATGAGATGATTGATCATTGCACACAAAGAAGGGAAACTCACATCGCACAAAGGGTAGTGAATCAAGTTCTACGCATAAAGAGGACCAAGAGAGAGTCCAGATTAAGTGCACAAATTGGGTAATATGATGTGGATATGTTATCTTGGAATTAGGGTCTGATATGAATGTGTTACCTAAGTAGACATCGGAGACGATGGGGAAAACCAAGCTGATCTAGTCTCATGTTCAATTAAGGCTCACAAATCAACACAAGATAGTATCGATTAGTCAATTGACAAGAGTACATGTGAACATAGATGGGGTGCGCAGTATGGAAGAATTTGAAGTCATTAAGATTGTGGATGATAGTCCACCATATCCAACATTGATGTCATTGGAATGGGAATTTGATAATCAAATGATCATTAATCTGAAGAGGAGGGAAATGATATTTGAAATCGGAGGTTTGAAAGTTACTGCACCATTGAAACCAACATAAGGAAAGAGGTACATAAAGCCAACAAGGGGGAAGGACATTGAAAACTTGTATAACATGACTGCACGAATGGATGATTATGTTAACCCCACTGCAGATGGAACACTAATTTGGAGAAGTATCAGTTCATGTGCATCAGATTCAGAGGAAGGTCTAGAGAACTGGCAGTAGAGGATGCATGAAGTATAAATTAGACGATGTGCACGCATAACCCGAGCATTGCGATGGATTGGAATAGAGTTATTTGATCCAGCCATGTATGATGGATTGAATGATATAAACTTGTTTGTGAAGGAGTTTTAGTTGCAGGTACCCGAACAACAAAGGTTGTTGGCACTAGATGTTGTCTTAAAAGCGACTCCAACCAGATGGTGGGATGCACACAAAGAGGGAATGGAAGACTGGTTACAGTGTAGAAGACTAATGCAAGTGAGATTTGGTATTGAGGTAGAAAATGTTGTGCATAAGTATATAGGGGAGAGTGACCCATAAACTCATGCTCAGTAGTGTAGAACCTTATGGAGTTCAATACCAGAGACAAAATGAACACACATATTTATACATACACTGGATACAATTCCAAAGAACTGGTATCTGGAGATGGAAATGCATAGACAAACAACCAATTGGGATGGGTTGACTCAGAGGTTCAAGGTAACATTTACATTTGAACATGAATCTCCATCAATAGATGCAATGTTACAGGCTATCTGAACCAAAATATATTCAGAAGAAGGGTCAATGGAGGTGGTACTAGTCTGCGATGCACAGAGGGATGTGATGATTTCTAAGAGTTACTAGAGTGTTACAATGTTGTTAAGGAAGAACGCGATGAAGAAGATCCCAAGAATGTGTAGGTACCTAAAACATAAGGAGAATGAGTAGTAGAAGGGCCAAAGCTTGAGTCTATTGTGTACACATAGCTAATAAAGATGTAGAAAGTGAACATTGGGATGACAAAGAATCCAAAGTTTGCATAGATAGAGTATTATTGGAGTGATGAAACAATAGAGAATATTGCAGACTTATTGCCCGAATATCATGATCTATTCCAAACTACATTCTTAGAAATGAAGGGGATAGCTGGGGACTTAGGCAAGATGAAGATTCCTTTAAAACCAGGTGCTAAGCTAGTGTGACAGAGACCTTATAGGTTAAATACGAAGTACAAGAGAATGTGAAAGCAGAAATTGACAGAATGTTGGACACATGGATCATTGAACCAATGGTGGAATCAGAGTGGATAAGTCCAATGGTAGTGCGAGACAAGAAAACATGAGGAATCAAGATTTGCATGGATCTAAGGAAGTTGAATGATGCATGTTTACATGATCCATTTCCCACACTGTTCACTGATGAGGTATTAGAGAATGTAGGAGGGAAAGAGGCTTATTCTTTCACAGATAGATTCTCGGGGAACCATTAGATAAAGATTGCATAGGTAGAATACCAGTACAAGACTACTTTTGCGACAAAGTGGGGAAGTTATCAGTATATAGTAATGCCCTTTGGACTGAAGAATGCCCCTGCAGTTTTTTCAAGAGTGGTGGTTGAAACGTTCAAGGAATTTATTTAGAAGTTCCTTGAAGTATACTTAGACGATTGGACTGTTTTCAGTCTACTAAAGGATCACATAGAAGTACTCAGGATAATGTTGGATAGGTGTAGATAGTGCCAGATTTCACTGAATGTGAAGAAGTGTATTTTTTGCGTATCGTTTGGAATTTTGTTTGGCTATGTGGTATGCAAACATGGATTACTGGTGGATTCAGCCAATATTGGAGTGATTATGGACTTAGAACCACCTACATCAGTTAGACAACTAAGGAAAACTATGGGTCACACATGATATTACATGAAGTTTATCAAAGGCTATGCATAGATCACAACACCTATGGAAAAGTTGTTGAAGAAAGAAGCAAAGTTACAATGGAAGGAGAACTGTCATAAGGGTTTGGATACCTTAAAGAAAAAAATAGTGAACATGCCATTTTTAATCTTTCCATATTGGAACAAGGAGTTCCATGTTCATGTAGATGCATCATCCATAACGTTAAGTGTAATACACTCTCAACTAGGGGCGAGTGACATAGATCACCCAATTTCTTTTGCAAGTATGAATTTGTCTATAACAGAGAAGAATTACACCGCTATCGAACGAGAATGATTTACAATGGTATATGAGTTACAAAATTTCAGACATTATTTATTGGGATCTCACTTTAATATGTACACAAACCATTATGCACTAAAATACTTAGTGAACAAGCCAATGTTGGGGGAGAGAATACACAGATGGCTACTGTTGTTTCAAAAATACAATTTAGAGGTTGTGGTGAAACCAAGGAAGTTGAATGCAGGACTAGATCATTTATCGTGCATACTATCAGGATAAGATGCAAGGAATTTAGATGAAAACTTACCAAATGCACATCTATTTGCAGTCAAAATTGTGGATGATTACTTCTCGGACATCATGTAGTTTCTAAGGATAGGAATGGCCCCATCGGACATGAAAATTACGCAGAAGAGATAATTAGTAGTTAAAGAAACAGATTATCAGTTGATTGTAGGAAACTTATACAAGTTGGGTGTAGATGGAATATTGAGACAATGTGTGTTCGAACATGAAAGGCCTATGATACTCACGAAAGCGCACATAAGGATTGGAGGAGGACATTACACAGGTAAAGAAATAGTGCATAAAATCTTGTGTGAAGGGATCTAGTGGCCCACACTTCATAAAGATGATAAAGACCATTGTCAAGAATGCAATGTTTGTCAAAAGGTGGGAAAACCATCCAGGAGGGATGGAATGCCTCTAAATCCATAGGTTACATTGCAAGCATTTGATAAATGGGCCATATAATTTGTTGGACTGATCAACCCACAATCAAGAAGATCAGGGGCAAGGTACATAACCATTGCAATGGAGTATTTGACAAGATGGGTAGAAGCAACATCAATCATAGACTGCACCACAGATATTTCTACATGATTCCTATTTGAGAATGTAGTCACACTATTTGGATGTTCACACATATTACTCAATGATCAAGGAACACACTTCCTAAATAAAACAATTGCAACACTGACTGAGAAATTTCAAATTCGCCATCAAAAGAGTACCTCGTATCATCCTCGGGCCAATGGGAAAGTATAATATTTCAATAAAATTATGGGGAATGCCTTGACAAAGATCTGTAACATAGGGAGATATGATTATGGTTTAAGAGTTCCTACAGTTTTATGGGCCTACAGGACTACAAGCAAAGATTTGTCAGGGCAGACACATTTCAGGTTGGTCTATGGGCAAGAAGTAGTGAGGCCAATGGATTTTATTCTACCTAGCATGCACGTTGCAACGATTACTAATCTTTTGGACTTGGATGTAGTGGAGGAGAGATTGTCATAGTTGGTACAACACGAAGAAGATCGATTTTTCATAGGCTCCCATAAGCAAGTCCAAAAGGAAAGAGAGAAGACATGGCATGATAAACACATTAAACATAAAAAATTCAAAGTGGGAGACTTAGTATTACTCTATGACAGCAAGTTTATGCAGCATCTAAGAAAGTTTAGAATGCATTGGTTAGGACCCTATGTGATTTAACATGTGACAAAGGTAGGTATTGTGTAGTTGGAAACCTTGAATGGAGAAGTCCTTGGAGGAATGGTGAATGGAAGTCGATTGAAGCTCTATAGAGATGGTCGACCATCTGCGTAGTAATATGGATTGCGCCATACCACATGTATCATAGTAACTATACTATAGTAGGGAGGTAAAACACAAAAAAACAAATAAAAGTATGAAAAAGGAAGACAAACAAATAAAAAGTAGAAAAATAAAAAGGAAAAGATTACATAGTACAAAGGCATAAGAAACTAAGAAGAAGGAATGATTGCCACATGATCGGGATGAAACTGTGCCAATTAAGAAAACAATACATAGAAGCAAAAGACCATGCAACAAACAAACATGGAAGAAAAAACAATTGTGTAGTGTAGTACTGAAAAGACAGTTAAATGCATTAAAGCACATAAACAACAACTACAAAGTGGTAATGACAAGTCATAAAGATGTCGTATAATCATAAATGGTAAAATCCGTCGAAAATAACGAATGACTAGCAGTAGGAGGAAAAAATCTAACGAAGGATTTGGTAATAAAGCAACATTTAATTAAGCATTCATCAACCACGTTGACAGATTGGACACATTATTTAAGGCGCAAAGGGATATGAACAAATGGAAAGGCAACACAAAAGAAGTTGAGGATCGATAAGACTTAGTTATTGTTACTATGAGCTACATGCCAACAAGAACGAACATAGAATAGGAGAAAAACCAAGAAGGAGACGCATAACCAAAGAAGTTGTCATAGATCACAGGTTTTTATAGCAATGGCATCACCGAAAGAACCCATTCCCATACCAAAGAAAGCTTGAACAAAAGCATCACTAGTAGAACCTGAGGTACTAGAGGTTGAGGAGACTCCAAGAGCAGTGTTATCATTGGAGCCGAGGTCCCCCCATGATTAAATTCCACCAAGAAAATACAATACCCCACCAGTGACATTGCGAAGAATGTTAACCACATATTGGTGACGCTCGACATACTAGAAGGGGTCATCATCGACGAAGATATGTTGGGGAAGGTGCCACAACTTAGATATGCAGACCATGACATTACACACATGGAGAATTTCCTTGAACTAATGCCCCACCATTATCTAGAATTGAGAGTAGACCCAACAACAAACCAGAGCATACCAGTACCCCAGGTATGGGCCAGAGGATTGGAGTGAGCATGCATACTCAACCTGTTCGACATCCCACACTTCAGAAGAAACAACAAATTAAATGCATGTGTTAAGTTGCTCCTATCTTGTGTGCATTGAGGATATCTATGGCTAGATAGGCCAATATCGATAGACATACAATTGATTTCAAGAGTCACAGGATTACCGACAGAGGGGGGAGATCCCACCTTGATGTTTGCCAACAAAAATATAAACAGGGCCTTGTTAGAGGCCATGAAACAAAAATTTCACACAGTTAGATGGGTGTACGACATGGATGTGCCAAGCATATGTGACCCCACTATTAGACTTGTGACATAGGCATTAGCATGCAAGCTACTACAGAAATGAAAGAAGGACTAAGTTCCAACAGGACTGATAAAAGCGATATAGAAGTGTGTGGAAGGGACTTCAATGAGATGGGTGCTCTTCCTGTTAAATGAATTTCTTATTTACTACGTCGATGCACAAGATAGAGGCATGGAGTTCCATTATCCATGGATTCTAATTTTTCTTGCATTCATAGCATGGGAAGAGCCAAAGGACGCGCAATTCTTGGGACTAAGGGGGAAACCATGTTTGGAAACAAAATACCATAAGTTTTGGAATACAATGAATAAACGACGACAAACAGAAAACTGCGTATAATTTGTTATCTATGCTGAAAGGACTCAAAACTACATTAAGGACACACCGCGTATAACAACACAACTAGTGGAAGCATATGCACTGCTCACGTATTTTCGAGCAGACCGACATCATACATATGTCTAGGAAAAGAAGGACCCGAGAGAGAAATGGGTCCAGATGGAGTACAAGGTTACTAAAGAGGATATCCAACTAATCATGCAAGATTGGAACCCATATTGGATGATCTAGGATCTTTTCATCGAGCGACTTATAATGAATTGCATTAAATGGGTATACATTAAAGTGCACCATTAAAGAAGGAAAAGCTAAAAAATGAAGGGACATCAACATCAAATCTGAACACAAAATCTTGATAACGGAGTTCGTCCCTAGTGGACTACGTCTTTGGGTCCTGCTCTCAAATGGGTAGAATCTTTCATTAACTCAACAATGTTTTTTGGCAAAATACATAAGTATACCTCATTCTGAAATCAAGTTGCAGAAATAATGCTCAGATCAGAAAACAGACAACACCAATGAATTCATGGCACCGAATTACCGAAAAATGACTGTCTCCACTCCTCAATTTGACTCTTGCACTCCCAGGCCCAAGAAGCAATTTGTCTCAGTTTCTGTGCCCTCTACAACTTGCATTAATGACTGTACGACATCGTTTTCCATGCCCAAATGGTCATACCGTACATGCGCATCTCTCTAGTGGTTGGGTGGATGCAACATTTAATATTTTTTTTAGGCGCTGGTTACAATGTGTGGCATGTGGCCTATTGCTTAGGGCGGATTTGTTAATGCGTATGTGGGGGAGGAGGTCCCGGGGTCAAACCCACAGGCCTCCCCCTTTTGGGCTTTGTATTGTTACAACATATATATTTAACAATGTCCATTCTGCTAGTTTAGAGGTGGTGCCATAACCATATCCAAACGATTAACTGTGGCTAAGTTTAGCGTGGTCTGCTAGATTTGGCGGACTCGCTAAACTATTTTTTTTCAAAATTTTCTCACGGACTGTCATTGAACATTTCCCGCCTGCCACGTGGTAGACTCTGATTGGGCCACATGGCAGCCTCTCACTGGTCCACGTTTCCCCCTGCCAAGTCAACACACCACATAATCCCGCCATGTTAGCGTATTGACTGTATGGACTACCACGTGGCATGATCCGATTGGTCCAAAAATCGGTTTGAAAACACCAAAACTAGGTGACACATGGCAGCCTCTGGTGTTTCCACATCATCATGCTAATGTCATCATGACACATGCCACCTTCCTGCTCCTGCCATGTGTTTTTTATGGATGTTGATGTCATCCGTACGGATGTTGACTCATCCCCTACCAACTAGGCTAGGTTGACCAAACTTTGAACCCAGATATCTTTCAATCCGCAACTCCATTTGATGATTCGTTTGCACCGTTAGAAATCTTGCGACGTGCTCTTCACAACCATTTCATTTTCACTAAGTTTTGTGAAATTTGATGTTTTTCCCTTTCTCTGTCTGCTGAAGCCATTTTGAGCATCCTGAGGTTCCTCTATGAGTTCTGAGTTGTTCTTAGCTTTCTCTGGATCCTTTTTGGATCATTGGAAGATCCATGTAGATGGAATTGAGATGGAGAAACTTGGTAAAAAAGAGGCATAACAACACAATGATGTAGGGAAGGATTAGGAACAAAGTCAAGGCAATGGCATAGAGGATGTATTGATGACCACACCATCAATAGAACAAGCACAATCCACAGTCCCCACAACAAGAGTAAAACAAAAAGACAAGGGGAAGGAGCCAACAAGAGGTGCATGCAAAAAGAAGAAAGAGCACAAGGAACCGACCATTTATACACTGGCGGATAATGACATGAACCGAATTGGTTACAAAGTAAAGGATGCTACTGAGGAGGTAGTTCAACAGATAAGAAGATGTAAGAGAAATCAATACGAAGATGGAATAAATCAATAAGAATATGTAAGCGCAACTGACTGATTTGAAATAACGAATGGAGATAGTAAGCCTGGATGCAGAAATAAGAACCACGAAAAGACAACCAACAGGCGTGATGGGGGAAGTGGAAGCTACCACTTTTCACTTCTAACAAATGGTTGAAGGGGGCGGAGTGATAAAAATATCAACAGATGAAATTGGGTTCCCCACACCTGAGATGGAGGAACAAGTACAAAGACGAAGTCACATAGACTTAGTCATCTCAAGAATTCCCACAATCATGTCACAGGGATTGCAAATGGGTGTTGCACAAGAATTACGACTCCACGCATACTCCGCTAAATCTAGCGAGCTGGTAAAAGTTGTAGAGGAAAATACATAACTACATAAGGAACATGTAACCTCTCTCTAGGAAAAGAACGTAGTGGATCAAAAAGTTGAAATCATACTAAAGGAGAAGAGTGAGGCCAAATAAAACTAGAAGAGCTGAAGGCGATGGAGGATAAAATAAGGATCACGCGGGAGAAGTCCCACAAAGGAAATGAGAGCATTAATACTTTACCACCTGTGGAACATATAACAACAATTATAGCTAACATGCAATTGTATGTTGAAGTACAATAGATGAAAGTAGAACATAAGAGTATTGCACAAAAATTGGAATCCTTGAAGGACTAAGCACTCCTGGTGATAGGCAAGTTGGCCACTATGCAGGGCACCACGAAGTAAGCAGCGTAGGCGAATGAGGAGAAGCTCACAACTTTTACAGCACAAACTGCGGAGGAAATTTTGAGTAAAGAAGAAGAAGTGACGAAAAAGGTACAGACAGTCAGGGAGACCCTCCAAAATTTTATGGAGGCATGGAAATGTATAAGACAATAGGCCTGATTGGCTCAGGATGAGCCACATGTGAGCATTGGGGCCCTGTTGGACATACATTTTGGATTGATTTTTCATAAAAATTCTATGTATGGAAGATGTGCGCATAATAAGAAGAAGAAGGAAGACAAGGTAGGCTCGAGAGTGCATAGTTGATGCACATTCAGAAGTACATTGCAGAGTAAGAACATACATAGTAGAGGAATAAAGCATAGAATCAAGAAAGAGAAGAAAGCGGGCAAAAAGGAAGGATTACAGCTCGACATGCTAAAATCATAAAGACCCACAAAAGTAAGAAGAACAATAGTTAGAGTGAAAATGTATCATGTAGACATTAAAGCATGTAAATCAACCCAAACAATAAGTGAAGATGCGTTTTCAGGAGTTGTCATGAATTGTAATAGGGTTTTGGGATGAGAAAAGCAGGTTTTTAAGCCCTAAAATTCATGTATAAATATGTAATGGGTTGGGACGATAGGGGCTCTCTCTAGATGCATTGTTGAGTGTTCCAAACTGTCGAGAGTTCCTCTTTTGTAAGAAGAGTGATAGAATACACTGAGAGTGAAAGAATCTATGTTTGAAGGTTAAGGAGATGTTGCAGAGAGAGAAAGAGAGAGAGAGAGGCTTGCACTACAAAGCGACTAGAATAGATGAAGGGAAAGATAACATGGTGTATATTTGCAATTAAGAAAGCATAGTGCACAAGCCTGAGACAATTACAAGAATAATAATAAAGAAGCCAGTTGTTTTGGACGTAGCCCAAAGTTGGGTGAACCGCATTAACTACTATGTTTCTCATCTTTTATGTGGTTGATTATTTATATTATCTCTATGCATGTTAGAATAGATCTGTCTCTTACATGGTAACTGCACAATAGTTATGAATGTTACAATAATTGGTTTATGTTGCAATCTGAAGTATAATGGTAATATATAACTGAATTCACTAAGTAACCAAAGAAGAACAAATTCAGAATACCGAGTGCAAAACATATAAGTAAGAATGAAAAGGATGATCACCTCCCATTCCCTCACTACTGTAGAAACTTAGTTCCTACATCCCCAATAGATACCTCGGGTGAGACTTCACTTGCATGCAAGTGATGCCAAAAGGGCCGGTGTCTAAAGGGTTTTTTTGGTTAGGATAACTCAAACCTAGGGTATTACACTTGTACGCCAACAATGCTAAGGAATACAAAATTCGACCTAGCTATCCAATACCTCTATTTCACCATGACTATCCATTCCCTCTATTTGAGATTCCTTTCGACACCTTCGAACATAGAGGTGGTCGTCATCTGGCTTTGAGCTTGGTCGTGGGTGAGATCCTCATGTAGGGGGAGCATGTCACCAACATCCTCCTCCTTATCCATGACATTGAAGAACAAGAAGTTCATGATCCTCCTCAGCTACCATCGTGGCTTCCCAATATCCCTTCACCCGTTCGTTGTGCATATTTCCCATGACTGCTTCCTCACACACCTAAAAATGGGTTTCTTTAACGTCCCAAGATTCGTTCCTACAACCTCCTCCACACAATCACACACTTGTCTACTCTCCTCAACACGCACACAGTTCAACTTCTCTAGAATAGAACACTCTCCTCCACACACAAGACTCTTCTGACAACAGATGACAATGAACAACACTTATAAATAGGGCCAAAAAACAAGAAATCTCCTTCATGCTCTCATGGAAGAAATAAATCTCCTGCTGAACAATATCACAACGGATAGTCCAATCTCAAAATACACTAGCTCTGATGGTGGACAAACAAAACACTCACACTATTTCATACCTAGTAGCAATCCACTGAAAGTATCTACTCTCACCTCACAAGAATCTACTCCTACAACAGATTACACTCATAAGCTTCCATTTCCCTAGGCCCTCCCATGAGGGAGTCAATCCCAATCCCGCTCGGATACCATGAAAGGAAACATGGGAGGGAGAGTAGACACTATTACACAAACCAAAGTTATGATGAGAGCTTTATTAAACAATGAAAATAGAGAACATATAAATACACAAAGTTTTATCTCAATATAGACAAAATACCTTGATCACTCAATCTACTTGGTTGATCAAATATCTCAACCTCACACCAATCTAGGAAGCATCTAGTTGGAGAGAATCTCTCAAATCCAACTAGTTCCAACAACTTCCCAAATACTAAGAAATAGACTATACGTAGATACCAAATCTACCTAATCATGACAAATAATAATATTAGTCACAAATATGATCAAATCAAAGACAAGTGGGAGTAACATATTCCAACAATATTAATGTATCATTATTAATTAAACTTTAAATATAAATGATTAGAAATTAAAAATGATTTAAAATGAATTATTTTTAGATAAAATTCTATGTAGGTAAATTGGAAAAAAAATGGAATAGTTCACAATCCGAGAATTGCGAGAGAAACAATACAGTGCTCTCTACATGTATTAAGGAACAATGCAATAAAAGTACCACAAATCTAGGTTTTCTCCTGTCAACTACATCATCTTCTTCAAATCAAACCCGCTATTAAAAAAATGACCTTTGTCCATAAATAATATTAAAAAATAAATAGATGTAGACAAAAAAAACAAAGTTGCATTATATTGGGTTAGGGAAATATTAAGGTTAGGGTTTAGGAATTCATCATCAGTTTGATTCAATCAAGCTGGTCTTTATATAGAGAGGAAGCAAGGAAAGAGGGGGGCATCCAACATTACCACCTATGTATAAATTTCATATCAATCCAAAGAACATGTTGATAACAATGATCGAAACATAAATATACAAATAAGAACATTACATGTTCATCTTGCTATTGATGGCGATACTAAAACTAGATCAATGGAAAGATAGAATGCTTATAAAACTTGATAGAACATTATGTATGTATCTTTCCTTTGAACAAAGGGCTTTATATGACATATAATCTTTGAATTTGTCTACTTGAATGGAGTTTTCTCTAGTTCAAATGTTGCCTTTTTATGTCAAATAGGAGGCCAGATGAATGAGACCAAATAGACCAAACACTGGGTGTGTAATCTTTGAATTTGTCTACTTGAATGGAGTGGGTGTGTAATCTTTGAATTTGTCTACTTGAATGGAGTTTTCTCTAGTTCAAATGTTGCCTTTTTATGTCAAATAGGAGGCCAGATGAATGAGACCAAATAGACCAAACATTGGGTGTGTAATCTTTGAATTTGTCTACTAGAATGGAGTTTTCTCTAGTTCAAATGTTGCCTTTTTATGTCAAATAGGAGTCTAGACGAATGAGACCAAACACTGGGTGTGTGCTCAAACTTGTCTCGAATGGAGTCTCCCTTCTAAAATTTGCAAGCAATTCTCATGATGGGTGCATAATCAAAATGCGATTCATTTGACCCTATATTAATATCAATCACCTGTAATACATTTATGAGTCACGGTCTATTAATTATATTATGAGTCACTCGTAATATATTATCTACTGTAGAAGTAGGTTCGCTATAAGCCCCGATACATATAATCTGAAGCTCTAACAAAGATAGAACTGTACTTGCAAATAAATAGATAAATCTTATTGAAAATTTTCACCATATACTTAATGAAATCGACCAAAATTATTTATAACAGGGACATCAAACTTATAGTATAAGTGCTTACGATTAATTAGAAAAACTTCACAGTTCGGCTCTCATAACCCATTGCTCATGATACGATTTTTTTTTCAATCTCTTCCGACATCGACGATCTCTGCTGTATCGACAATTGTACTGGATATTCTTAGGAATTTGGGAAGGTTTGCATAGGAATGAAAGATGACATTATTCGTTCGATCGAAGTTGAAGAAACAAGAAAAACTAAGAATAAGAGTTAGTAGCATATTGCCAGTCATTGATTAAATAACCCTAACCATTATTTCATTAGTCCCTAGGTCGAGTGAAATCTGAAACTGAAACATTGTCAAACTTGGCATCCAACATTACCACACAACATAGGCGAAACTTGGCATCCAACATTACCATGCAACATAGGCGAAACTTGGCATCCAACATTATCACATCGACATGCTTCACATCCATAAAATGTGGCCAAAATGAAACCCCTGCCCCAATATGACACATGCGCCCGTAGAATTAATCATGCTAATTACCTAAATGTGGCAATGAGGTGTTGTAACTAATCCTTTTTAATCACTTAAACCTGGCAATCAAGTGGCTAGGGCATTGATTTCTTAATCATATTAGGTAAATGTGAAAAAGTAAACAAGGAAACATATACCTTTATAAATATGAGGAAGTAATGAACATTAAATCATATTCATTGATTTAGCGATGTCGACGAAAATATGTCAACATCTTTAATTCCTGATCATAAGATTAGAATTTGTAATAAAAAAAGTGATTAATCCATTGATTCCAATAGGAGGACACCTATATGTGTAATTAACAATAAGTATGATAATAAGGTGTTTTTCTATATAATATTATATAGATGGATGAAAATATACGTTTCTTCAAGTTTTTTACTTTTATTTTAAAGATAGTTTATATGAGTTGTATATGATAATAAACACTGAATAATAAATATGATAATAGATATGTATATTTTATATAGTTGGGAATAGTTATCACAATTTAAAATATTTTTTTTTTCATGTGTGTGCTATTCTACATTGGTTGGGAGGTTTAGTTAATGAAAATATAAAAATTCAAAACCTATTATGATCTTTATGGAAATAGTTTGAAACCTTGTATTCAATTTGCAATGTTTAGAGTTGTAATGGACATCTTGATGATGTATATCCCAGTGAGGAATTCAACATTGCAACTATGTGTGTTTCCTTCTTCAAAGGAAATGATTTGAGTTGTGATAATTCAACATTGAAACTATGTGTGTCCTTGTTTAAAGGCAAGAGTTTGAGTTGTGATAGACATATTTCTGATGTTCATCCTAAAAATGCATTCAACATTTCAACTATGTGAATATTCCATGGCAATCAAGTCCAAATTTTGCTTGTTCAAAGGCAATAGTTTACCTTCAGTATTGAAAATGTGCTTGCAATATTGAAAACATGCTTAAACTTGACAACATCAAGGCTAAATTTTGAAGGAAGCATATGGTTATTGAATCCCAATGTGCAACATCCTAGTAAGGCATTCAAAATTGCAATTGAAGAAGATCCATCGAAAATGTCTTGAGATTCTTTAGTATAAATATGTGACAACAAACAATGCATGCTATTTTAGTTTTGCAACAAGGGAAATAATTTAATAGGTATATTTTAGAGGTAGAAAGCCAATAACCTGCACATTCCAATGAGGGGTCTAATCACATATAATAAGTGGTACATGACTTTCCAGCTTTGTAAGAAGAATCAAAATTCAATAGGCATATTTTAGAGGTGGATAGCAAGCAAATTGTCAAATTTTGTGAGGGATTTGGCTTCATTCAAAAACTAAATATTAGTAAAGACATCACATTAGCGATGCATGTTTCTCTATATCATCTTATTTATGTTGTATGTGCATCAATATTCACAGTCATCATTTTAACACATAAAATCATGTGTATTGATAACATCACAAATATCACGCCCCTAAGAGTCATGTCTAAGTCCAACCTTTGCATCTTGTGGATGTGTGACACCATGGTGGTTCTCCCTTGGCATTTTGGCTCAACCAAGGATACTTCACTCAGACTATGCCTCTTCACCTAGAGCATACACATACTCTGTTCTAGGCTATGAGTGAGTCACATCCTTACTCTATGCAACTCAGTTGTATACTTAGACATTTGTTAACTTTGATTAACACTTATTCAATTTGGCATAAAACATAAAACAGGTGAAACACAAGAGACAGTTATAGTGTGGACCGCACCAATGATTCCTAGTAATTGACTTTAATTATTTGTATTGAGGAATAGAAAGAATCCTTTACAAAGAGGGTGCTACTATCCTAGTTACATAGAAGGGAAAAGTCTCATGACTCTACCTCATTCACCAAAACTGTCCATATCTGCGGTTTTGTCACATCAAGACTTCCTCCTTTTCATTTCTCCTATCCTCAGCCTAAGGTGCACTCCACTAGTGTGTCGAACCTCGAAGCTCCATGTCTCTTGCCTTCATGTTTTTCCTTGTTTCTGTTTGGTTGCATGCCCTTGATTTTATATGGACACCAAGGGACACTTGTGCGAAACGTCGTGTATTTTTGGTGTGTCGGTCCCCTTCATGAGTCATCACACTCAACCAACCATCACACCCCTCCATGGATCCAATGTTCCCATCTAAGCCCGCGCTCCCATCAACTAATCATCTCTTAGTTTGGTGCACCCTACCCTTGGGCGCGTTCCCGTTGTATCGTGCTCTTCCTTGTGTTGGTCGTCATGAATCTCCGTGGGTGTGTCGATGGAGTCGTTCAATCTCTTCGACATGCGCATGCTACTAAGGGAAGATGATTCCACTACTTGGGAGTGCTCCCAAGTTGCCCTGTCATTGCCTCGATGAAAATCAAATCTTTGTCGTCCGTCACAAGGGAAGAAGGGTGCATGCCCCCTTGGGCGCACAAGTCACCACCATGCCCAAAGGTGCTCTCGCCCACACCAAAATATCTTTGTTTTCCCAACCAATCATTTCTTCCTTGTGCTCTTCATTCGCTCCATCGTTGAATCTACCCAAGGAGCACAAGCGTTCGGTGGGTGTCCTGAAAGGCTTTACATCCTCCCCCAATAAACTTGTTATCATCCTGACAACTTCTGTACCACTTGCAATCTGTAACGACCTCTGTCAAGCTCCCGAATCATGTCCTCATATTTCCATAAGGACTCATACCTCTCCTAACTATTCTCTTCGTTGGGCTTGTCCTTCCAATGAACGAAGTACTCATGCACTCGACCCCTACCATGTTCCAGGATGCGATGTGCCAAAGTCTTCTCTACCTCCAACTCTAGCTTATCTGCAACCATGGCAGGTGGTTTGGATGGCTCAACTTGACTTGGGTCATACGAGTTCCTCTGGCATGAACAAAATTGGCTAAAGTGGAAGACATGATGAATGTGTTGCATTTGGAATGACAACTCCAATCTGTAGGTGACATTTCCAATATTCTCAAGAACTTTGAACAGTCCCTCATACCTCTGCATGAGAGATGGAGTCATCTATTTTGGTGGTGGGAAATTATCTCGACTTAGCTTGAGTAAGACCAACTCTCCTACTTAGAATTCTGTGTTATTCTTGCTGTAGTTTTTCCACTGCTTCATTCTATCTATTATGTTATTCAAGTGTGTGCGAGCTATCTCCAACCGATCCTGCCAACCCTTCACGAAACCCATGGCTGATGGATTCATACCATAATAACCGTGTGTCACAAAATAAGGATTTTTGGGTTACTATATGTCTATCAACTTGAATGGACTATATCCCATCGCTGACCTCTTTTTTAGGTTGTAGCTAGGCAACATCCAACAAGTCCGACAAATTCATCTAATTTACCTGTACATAGTGTCGCAAGTAATCCTCCAGAAGTGCGTTGATTCATTCGATCTGCCCATCTATCTATAGATGGTAGGATGAAATCTTCAACAACTTCATCTCAACAAGCTTAAACAATATTTTCCAAAAATTACTCGTGAACCTTGCATCCCTATCTGATATAATGTTCAACGAAAGACCCCAATACTTCACTATGTGCTTGAAAAAAAACTTCGCAAATTCTTCAACAGTACAAGGCATATTCTTTGCAACAAAGACAACATACTTGGAGAATCGATCCACCATGACCAAAATCCCATTATATCCCTGCACCATCAGAAGTTGTGTGATGAATTCCATCGAGACACTCATCGACGGTCTGTCCAGAATCGATAAAAGCTGCAATATCCCTGCTGTCATTATCGCGTTTTTCTTATCCTATTGACATATAAGGAAAGTGTGAACGTACTCCTCGACATCTTTCTTCATCCGCTCCCAAAAGTATCTTCGCTCCAACAACGCCATCGTTCTCCACTATCCAAGATGGCCAGCCCATAGCGAGTCATGACATTCCTTCATGAGTTCCCTCCTAAGGTTGGATGAATTAGGGACATAGATTCACTCTCCAAAGTACAACAGTCCATCATGTAGCCAAAAATTTCATGTTTTACCCTCCTTCACCTGCTTCGTGATGTTCTTCGCTATGTGATCATGCTCTAACCCTTCCTTGATCCGTTTGTGCAACTCTTCCAAGACATGAATCTGACTGCCCCGTGATGTATGCAACTCATCTTCCTCCTCTAGGACAACGAGTTGTGCCTTTCTTCTCAAGGCATTCGTGACAATGTTTAGCTTTCCTGACCTATACTCACTGGTCATGTCAAATTCTACAAGGAAGTATTACCACCTTGCCTTCTTGGTTGACAACTTCGACTACATCGTGAAGTAACTTTTCACAATGTTGTTTGTCTTCATGAAAAACAACTAGCCCAACAAGTAGTGTCTCCAAGTCCACAAACAATGTACCACTACATTCATCTCCTTCTCATGAATGAGGTATCTCCATTCAAAATCTTGGATCTTTCTACTCTCTAAGGAAATCGAATGCTCCTCTATCTCTATATGGTGGTCAACAATGAGTCCTAGTGGGAGCACTTTCAACAACTCATTCAACATTCTATCGACAAAATCACCCAACAAGTCAGTGAGCTCCATTGGAACAAGCGTACCCACCCTATCCTCTTGAACCTATCCCATAATTGCTATGTAAATATGTGATCCATTTTGTCTTGTTGCTCTCTTCATACTCAATGCAGACACAAGTTGCGCCTTTCCACCAGACTTCCTTGTGGTTGTGCCCACAACCCAAACCTTATGTTCACCAAGTATAACCATCTTATCCATCCATGACATGAGGAATGAATGCGTCCTCCTTAAGAACTCTTTCCCAAGAATCACCTCAAAGCCATCCATAGGAATCACCGTGAAGTTAGCCTGACCTTCCCACTTATCAAGACGAGTGTGAACTAAGGAGGCAACACTGAATGTTTCTTTTTCCTTAGAGTTTACTGCCTTCGCCACAACTCCATAGAAGGAGACTCTAAGTCCCAGCTCCTTTGCTACCTCAGTCTTAAAAAATTTGTGAGGCACCCGAGTCAACCAGAGCTTGTACAGTTCTTCCATTGATAACGAGATCCAAAAGACACAATTGATGGTCTGTGCTGCCAAACTTTTCACCCAAGGCATCCAATGCACCCACTCTTCGTAGCTTGCTTCAAACCGAGCCTTTCCACTCTTTTTGTGTTAAGTGAAAAAGAAAACATAATCACAATACAACATACTCGTGTTGTGCTCGTCTTTCACAAACTGAGTGGGAGCGCCCCTTGGTTCCAAAGTGCTTTGTTGCAAGTCCCTGTATATATTGGCTCACTGCCCAAACCAAGATTCTTCTACCTCAGGTCACGACGTGACACTTGACTGGACCTGCCTTGAGTCATCCATGACCTGCTTCTGTTGTACGACTTCATCCATTTTTGTCCAAGGAGTTTCACTACCCTTGGTTTCCCCACTTCTGGACTGTGCGAAGCTTGCCATACTGTGCGTTGTGTTTTTGCAAAACCCTTTGTTGTGAAACTGCTCCGATACCATTCATCACGCCCCGAAGAGTCATATCCAAGTCCTACCTTGTCATCTCGTGGACGTGCGACACCGTGGTAGTTCTCCCTTGGCAGCTTAGCTCAACCAAGGATACTTCACTCGGACTACACCTCTTCACCTAGAGCATACATATACTCTGTTCTAGGCTACAAACAAGTCACATCCTTAGTCTATGCAACTCAATTGTATACTTACACATTTGTTAACTTTGTTTAACACTTAGTTAATTTGGCATACAACAAAAAACATGCAAAACACAAGAGACAAATATAGTGTGGGCGACACCAACGGTTCCTAATACTTGGATTTGTTTATTTGTATTGCAAAACAAAAAGAAATCTTTACAAAGAGGGTGTTATTGTCCTAGTTACATAGAAGGGCAGAGTCTTACGACTCTGCGTCATTCACCAAAACTGTCCAAACTTGTGGCTCTGCCACACCAAGATTTCCTCCTTGTCATTTCTCCTTGCCTCAGCTTGAGGTGCACCCCGCTAGTGCACCCAGCCTCAGAGCTCCATGTCTCTTTCCTTCATGTTTTTCCTTGTCTTCATTTTGTTGTGCATCCTTGATTTTATATGGACTCCAAGGGACACTTGTGCTAAACATCATGTCTCTTCGGTGCGTCACATCCCTTTACGAATAGTCACACTCAACCGACCGGCGTGCCCCTTCGTGGACCCAATGCGCCCATCTAAGCCTACACGCCCATCAATTGTTTGTCTCTTAGACTGGCACACCCCATCCTTGGCTGCACGCCCCTTGTCTCATGCTCTTCCTTGTGTCGGTCGTCGTGACTCTCCGTGGGTGTGCCAGTGGAGTCGTTCAACCTCTTCGATGTGACCATGTTGCTAAGGGGAGACAAGTCCATTACTTGGGCGTGCTCCCAAGTTGCTCCACCCTTGCCTAGACACATCTCAAGTTTCCATTGTCTCTCGCAAGCGAAGAAGGGTGTGTGCCCCCTTGGGCACGAACGTCACCACTATTGCCCAAGGTGCTTCTGCCCACACCCATACATCTTTGTTTTCCCAAACGATCGTTTCCTCCTTGTGCTCTTTGTTCATTCTGTCGCCGAATCTTCCCAAGGAGCATGTGCAATCAGTGGGTGTCCCAAAAGGCCTTACAACAAATACATTGTGGATACTATCATATTGTGAAATTTAAGCTGTAAACATGGTTATAAAATCATGTTAAAATGTTTTTCCAAAATCCTATTTACAACTCTTATCCAATTATTATCTATTAATTATAATTAATAATTAAATTTAATTATTAAATTTAATTATTGGATCAATTTATTCCTATTTGACATTGGATACATTCGATCGATCTCTTATGAACAAAACCTTCTTAAAAACCCTAGTGGTCACATCTATATCTATTTCAATCCCATAAAAAAATTTACCATCACTAAGAGATTTTCCTAACATAGATATTAATTATTAATTATAATTAATTTAATTTTATTATTATTTTTAATTATTAATTATAATTAATTTAATTTTATAATTATTTTTATTTATTTGAGATGGATCAACCTATTCCTATCTACATTGGATCAATCTCTTATAAGCAAAACTTTCTTAAAAATCCTAGTTAAAAGCATTGAAGTAATCGCTTGAAGAAAGGTCGATTAATTATCCACTTAAGTTTTGTATTTAAAGTTTTTAGGTTTTTATTGGTTTCATTTTACATTGTTGTTGGTTTTGGTTTCTTTTTGGTCCTTCCTTTTGAGTTTTAAGTAAACAGTTTATTTTTGTTAATTTAATTTTTATATTTTTTAAAAGGTAATTTAGTTATTTTTATTTTTAATCATTGAGATTTCCCTTTTTGTTGGGATGATTTTAGTTTTATTGCTTTTGAAAATTTATTTTGTATGTATAATGTAAGTTTTAAAATTTTATTATTAAATGTTTTTAATAAATTAATTCATTTATATTTTTAAATTTAAATTTACATTTATATTTTAATGGATTTATTTATATTTTTAAATTTAGATTTAGATTTATATTTCAATGGTTTTTATTTTTATTTAGTTTTAAATTGTTGTGTGTGTGTTTTTTTTTAATTTTAATTTTAATTTAGTTTTAATTTTTTTTCATTGTTTCTTAGATATTTTATAAATTGATTTTAAGGTTTTATTTTTATTTAGTTTTAAATTTTTATGGTTATTTCTTAGATATTTTATTGATTGATTTTAATGTTTTTTTTTAAATTGTTATGCATTTTTTAGTTTTTATTATTGGTTTATTGTTATGTTTTATTGTTTATATTTTTTTATACAAAACTTTTTCAGTTTGTTAGTTATTTGTGGGATTGACTTGAGGTCTAAGAAATTTAGAAATTTCTAAGTTATTTGTGATCACATCAACCTATAACATGTAATCACATTTAACACTTCGTTATGTTTAATTAAATTATTATATTTATTATACATTTCATATTTTATAATTAAAATTTATATTTATCACGAATCGTAATTTATTTTATATTATAATTATATATAATGTGAGAAAATATTTTTATTATAGAGTGAATAGTTTGTACTCCCATATGAACATAAACCTACTTTAAAATGGATAGTTCCCATGAACATTGTATTTCAAAAAAGCGATAAAAATTCTAATTCTAATTATTATTATTATTTTCATGACTATATTCCTAAAAAATTATTGTATTTAAAAAAATAATAAATTTTTAATTAAAAAATTAATTTCAATTTTTTTATATTTTAAATGATTATATTCCTAAAAAATTAATGTCTTCAACCATTACTATTTGTGAAAAGTTTCTTGTTATATTTCTTCTATGTTCATCTGTTACCATTTTGAATCAATGTTAGAGAACCTTGTCTATTATATGTGAGGTTGGGCCGTTTACATAGGGTATAAAATCTAATAATAAATTCTCAAAGGGCAAGGATCTCTCATTAGAATATATTCAATTTTGAATGATAAAAATTTGTGTATTCGAGAGTTACTATTTTTAAAAAGTTTTTGGTTATATTTCATTTACACTAGTTTAAAAAAAAACTACCATACAATACTATTATATACACTAAAAATATAATATGTTACATCTTTGATTTTATCGCAACCAAGGGTTACATAAAATACTATCATATATATATACATACAGAATAATAATAATAATAATTGATTTTATTACATTGGTCAATTGACATAAATATACATGCATTTCTCGATAATGATAAAAGTTATATCATTAGTAAGTCACACCACCTTGTAACAATGAGAGAACATTTTCCATTATATAATGCTTATGCATTTGAGAAGCAAATTAAAGGTCTTCATCCTTTGTAGATTATATCATATTTTATTGTTCTTATCTAGGATTTACTTTTGAGTTAGGGTGCATATATGATTGGTACTAGGAATTTACAAAGTGATCCTATACACACATAAATCATACATTTATATGACATACTTAAGCCACATACATAAATGACATACCTTATATATTCACATAAGAGGTATATGTAGTTCAAACAAATAAATGACACACCTAACTCACACACATAAATGATGCACCTAAGCCATGCACATAAATGATGCACTTAACATGTAAATACAAATGATAAATATAAACAATGCACCAAACCCACATGCATAATCAATGCTCCTAACCTAAACAAATAAGTGGCATGCATAGGAAACATCTTAATGTAACCCACACATATAAGTGACACACTTAACCTTTGCACACAAGTGGCACATATAAACAATGCATTTAACTCACAAACTTAGGATACACATATAAACAATGCATTTAACTCACAAACATGAGAGACACACTTAAGATCTCTAAAACACTAGCTTCTTAACATAAATTTAATGGTCCTAACCATTATGACCTTGGGCATATAATGATGATGCCTAATAAGGGACGATATTAAATCTTTTTCTTTTATTGAACACTATAGTGATGGTCACATGGTGTCATAAAAAACTCATTACAATGACATTTTATATATGGTGACACATTTTTATTTTTTTTTGACCAAAACTGTCACCAAAAAACAATATTGGATTGGGGCCTTAAAGTACTGTCACCAATTGAGGTATTGGGGACAAGCATTTAATATCTATTTCCAAAAGTGTCCTTAACAATGGCTTTGTTAATGAGCCTAAAAGGACAACCACTAAAGAAACTTATAGCTATAACCCTTTAAAGCTTGTAATTATAAGTGGCTTTGGTGTTGACTGGTTAAGGCCCATCGCATGCATGATTATCATCAAAGGCCATTTTAATAATAGTGGATGCTTGACCAGAACTATTTCTTTCGATGTGAGGCATCATTTTAGTGCAATATTCTTAGCTTATAACTCATCACATTTCTTTGATAAGGTGATTACCTATTCTATTTTGAAATCAATTAGTTTTTTTACCATTTTGGACGTAGATGAAGTGAATTTTCCAAAACCATATCTTTGACTTCTTTTCCATCATTGCGTTGACAAACCACTATGAACACTAGTGATTAACTATCTAATGGGAAAATTCTCATTGGGTCAAATGAAGATGAGGCATGTCCATGCAAACCTTCTATATTTGTGGAATTGGGGGTTCCCAAAATTGGGTTTGTCTATTGCTTGGTAGTGACTATTGTACAATGTTGAACTCACACTAATTGATCATAGAGCACAAGGGGTAGACTACATGTCTAAACAGTCTCCATATATTATTTATTATTGATGTAAATCATTGAGGAGAGATTCACATATCTATGTTTGGGCTAAGAGGACATGTTCTTGTATGTGATGAGGCACAACTACAATGACCTATGAAGGATAAGGGGGTTGGGAAAGACCAATAGGTTTTCCCTGTCCAGGGGGAGGACAAAATTGAGAGATTAATTAGAAGGATATTCTTAATCTGAATTAGTGCAAGTATTCAATGTTAGGACTAGGGAGTTTGAAGAACCATGCCATATAAAGGCTCTAGTGGTTTTGTGTCCAAACACATAGTGAAGTTTTCCATGGGGTCTTCGAAGACATAGTAGGGGAGCCACCCAAGGTGATTTCGTGTATGGTTTGGAGGAGTGGGTTTGAAGATGTTCATTTGAAAGGGGATTTTGATTAGCCTCTCTTGTGGGGGATACAAATGTGTTCTTTCGAGGTTGGATTTAAGAAATATTAGTGGAGGAAGTGGTCTAGAGGGGGACGTTTGTGGTTAATCCAGTGGGTGTTTGTACGGTGAAGGTTTAATTGGGGGTTTCCCTTTGTAATTGAGGTGGGTGATGCAATGCATTTGTCATCATTGGAAATGGTGATGAATTTTTGTAGAGAATTTGGGGTAGAGGAGGAAGTGGAGAAATGGCAACGAAGGTCATCCCAAGTGTGTAGGGAGGTGGAGATCCTGGGTGATGTTTGGCAAGTGTTTTGTTTCTTCCAAGTAAGGGATTATGGATAAGTTAGAGGGGAGGTGAAGTTGATAAGGTTTTGTGGGTTGGCATAGGTTTGACACCAAGAAGGAGAAGAGGAGAAAAGGTTAAAATTCATACCTTTTAATGTTGATGGAAATTTTAAGTTTTTGTCATGTTATTTCACTTTCAAAATTTCCCTTTCCATGGTGTGTTCACTAGAGGATTACCAAGTTCATTAAAAAAGGAAATGTATGTGAGATTTGTATAAGTGCCCCAAAATACCACGGTGCCCTGAGATCCTCATGCACATCCAATTTGTATTGCATTGTTAACACATAAATAATCCCCTTCAAGGGCGAGTGTCAAGTTCCCATGGTTGTGAGGGCATGCACGAGTTGCTATGTGGCTCAACAATTTCACATGATTTAGGGAACACTAACTTGAGTCCTTTTGAAGCTTATATCTTTGAGGCTCTTGATAATGATCAATATGAGTCGCTTGCCACACATGCACTATCTAGAGACAATGAAGGCTCATTATCAACTACAACATATGTTTTGGCTAGCTTATCACTATCAAGAGTATTTGGAATTGTATTCGTACATGTTTGTTGTTCACACGATGTTTCATTTGTAGGATAAGCACTCTGATATTTTCCATACCCTTGTGGGTCAATGCACATGACTACACAAATATGCCATACAAGAGACTTGTTGTTTCCACTATGACAATGTGTGTATCTTATCATTTAGAGGACAAAGAATTTGCACAAATGTGGTTCACATTCTTG
>ML820626.1:43111-53552 GCA_009831015.1 Picea engelmannii
TGATATTTTCCATACCCTTGTGGGTCAATGCACATGACTACACAAATATGCCATACAAGAGACTTGTTGTTTCCACTATGACAATGTGTGTATCTTATCATTTAGAGGACAAAGAATTTGCACAAATGTGGTTCACATTCTTGACCTTGATCACTAGACAATACATGAAGTCATGTTTTGCTCCACAAAAGACACAAATCATTTGTTGGTATTGTTGAATGGATAGTTTCACAAAAAGGGATTACAGAGAGGGATTGCACTGTAATGAATCAGAAAGACGTGTTCCTTCCTTGTGCTAATAAAAATAGTTTTTGCAACCATTAAAGTGTAACAATTATTCTAGTTGTGTTTTCACAAATTGTGTTTCTAGGTCCTTACCGACCAATCATGATCTTCATTCCTTGAATCCATAGTTAGAAAAGATGTATATACTTTACATTAATAATCTCAGAATGATAACAATTACAATATAAATGAATGTGGTTTATGAAGCATTACACACCAAAATCTTTACTAATCCTTTGAGATGTAAATTCTTGAATTGATAGGCTTTACTAATCCTTTGAGATGTAAATTCTTGAATTGATTTGATGGCATCTTCTAACCTCATTTTGAATTATAATAACAACATTTTTTTTACAAACATGAACCATATGGTTATTTAACCCCAATGCACAACATTCTAGCAAGGCATTCAATTACAATCGAAGAAGATCCATTGAAAATGTCTTGAGATTCTTTCGTATAAATATGAGACAACAATGCATGATATTTTGATATTGAAGAAGATCCATTGAAAATGTCTTGAGATTTGTTACTTTTTTTTTCCACGGGGAAAAATTCTCTTTATATTCAAAAGGATATAATAGTTTACATACGACAGCCATATCAAAATCATAGATCTTATGGTGAAGCTTTTTTCTTATCACATTGTAAATAACTAGGATACTTCTTATCCATATCCAATAATCTTCCTGCCTCAGTTCTGAAGGTGTATCAACAACAATGTAAAAGAGCTATCATAAAACTGATTTCTTGAAGCCACTTCTTCAAAGATTCAGCAAGAAAAGGGGGCCCTCGTTGTCGTCCTCCCACCAAGAATATCTTAAATGACCAAGGGGCATTGATAGCGCCTGTTTTGACAAGGTGTCTGCATCTTTGTTGTCTTATCTATAGATGTGAGAGAAGGTAAGACTCTTTATGTGCCTTGTTTCTTCTATAGTTCTTTCTTTCCAGCACTCCAAAGCAGTCACCTGGAGATCAACCTTCCCATTGAGCTAGTCAATAATGACCTTGGAATCACCAAGTAACTACATCTCATTGATGTCCAATCTTTGTGCTAAGATGAGTGATGCCAACACCCCCATAATTTCTGCCTTAGCATTAGTGCCTTGCCCACAATTGAGGGTCCAACAGATAATAGAGTGGAAGTTTAAGAGGATTTCCCCCCCTCGCCCCATAGAGATTACCTCCTTGTTGCACAACTCCGTCAAACCAGGCGATGACTCTGTTAGTTGGAAGAGTTAATTTGATTCTGTGAGTGGGGGGATATTTTGCTTGAAATCCAAGAGAGGCCACCGCTGCTAAGATGTTGTTGACCACCCGGAGGGTTGATGGGGGCTTCTCTTAAAAAATTGCTTCATTTCTAACAGTCCATATATTCCAGCAAACATAGGCTGGCAACGTAGGATAGGATTGGTAAGTAGAGTGCCAAGTGCTAAAGCATTGGCTCACCGAGGTCCCTATTCAATTCTCAGGAAGATTTAAAGCATGTGTAATTTAAAACCAGATGGCCTGGGTGAACTTACAATTCACAAAAAGATGAAGAACAGTTTCACAATCCTACTTGCACAAAATGCATCGATTAGGTCCCGCCCAACCACGGATTTGAAGATTTTCCCAAACTAGGATTTTATTCTCTGTCAGAAGCCACATGAAAATCTTGATCTTCATGGGGAAATCCCACTTCCACAGTTTTTTTTTCCATGCTTCGTCTTGTTTTTTCCAGAGCTTGGTAGAAATCACAAGGTACACATTTTTGACAGAGATCTTACCTGATTTGTCCCCTCCTGTCTAGATAAGGTAATCTGACTGATCCTAGAGGTGGATACCTACTCCTGTTAGGTTCTAAGAGTATCAATCCCATTCTGCCTCAAGATCACGGTCGAGCTTTAGTGTAGAGGTTGTTAACCAATTCTCTCCTATCAAACCGTGACTCTGATATTTTTTTAGTTGAAACAAATAATATAAACCTTTTCTGTGTAATCGGTCCAGAAGTAGAGGGGAAAGCATGGTCCTGTTGCCCATTCCTAGGATGGTGTCCCTTCCAATTTCAATAGATGATCCAGTGCCAGGTAACCACGCTATCCACTGAAGTAGGATCAGGAGCGATTTTAAGAGGTGTTTCCATGTTTGTGAGCCTCTCAGAGGAGATGCCAAGGCCAATCTGAGCCAGTCATGAACCGATTGATGGGAAATGTATTTGTCTTTTATTATCTTGTTCCATATGCATGGAACCATCATAATTCTCTAGAGTGTGTTCACCGATAACACCCTATAAAAATTTATCAAGTTTCTCAAGCCCCAACCTCCCAACGATTTGGGTTTTGAAACCGTCTCCCACCTACAGAGGTGGTAGCCTCTGTTCTGTTTGCTGCCATTCTAGAAGAATGCGAAAGTCAATTGCCGAAGATTATTTAGCACAGTTAGAGGGATGTGATCCAGGTCCATCCAGTACACAGGAAGGCTTTCCAAGACAACCTTGATTAAAATATATCTGCCTCCCAACGTTAACATTCTATTACACCAGTGAAGGATTTTGTGTTCGAACTTTTCAATCAACCATCTCCAGTCCTTTGCAATATAGCTGGTTGTTTTGATGTGGAATCCTAGGTAGTTGAACCCTTTCGCTAGATCTTGAGTGTCGATGCCAAACAACAATTTTAGTTCAGTCGGGATCTTGTCCCGAGCTCCCGAAGCCAAGGAAGTTGACTTTTGGTAGTTGATCTTCAGACCTGAAACAGAGAAGAAAGTGTTAATGAGTTTGTAAATTTTTGTCCATTCATACAAGATTGTAGTGGTCATGATGATCACGTCATCAATGAAGAGAATATGCAGAATCTGTGTCAGTCTCGAGACTCTAATCCCCGTCAGGTTGCCTTCCGCTTGAATTTTTTTCAACAAAATACTAAGACCAGGATGAAAAGAACGGGTGACAGGGGGAAACCTTTTCGAATCCCTCTCTCACAGTGGAATACTTTGGTTGCTTCACCATTGATCAAAACAACAAAGATGGCCGATGAAATACAACCTATCACCCAATTCATGGTGACCACCCCAAAACCACACTGCAGTAGGATGAGGTGTAAGAAATTCCAGTTTACATAGTCAAAATGCTTTTTGAGGTCCAGTTTTAGGAGGATGGTTTGGAGACTTTTTGTCTTTATACTTTGAATGCACTCCTGTGTGGTTCTAATAGCATCAATAATTTGTCTCCCCTTTAGGAAACCGAGTTGTTCGTCTGACAATGCCTGTGAGAGGATGGGGCAAATCCTTCTGGCTATGATCTCGGAAATAATCTTGTAGCAAAGATTACACAACGAAATGGGGTGATAGTCCGCAAACTGTCGGGGATGATTTGTTTTTGGGATCAAAATGATAAAAGTGTTATTTAGTTTTTTTTTTACGATCCCTCTGGTTCTCAAATCCTTAATGACATCTAGCAGGTCTTGTCCCATTAAATCAAAGTAATGGAGGTTTAGTTCCACAGACCACCCATCGGGACCCAATATTTTTTCTTTTGTGAATCCTTTAATCACCTCTAAAATTTCCTCCTTTGTGCAGGGTGTTTCCAGGGCTCTTGCCTCCTCATCAGTTGCCATTCTTGGGAAGAGTCTGGTTCTTTCAATTTGAGCAATAAGGTTGGAAGCATTCACTTCCTGGTAAAAAGATTTGAAATGATTAAATGTCGCATGTTTGATGTCTTCTGTTTTTTTATGAAGCCTCCCATCCTCTTCATCTATTTCCCCCATAAATTTGTTATTCCTGCAGTAACTGACAAATCGGTGGAAGAAATGAGTGTTTTTATCTCCACTAGCAAGCCATAATGTTGTACTCTTCAAACACCATCTATCTTCTTCCTCTCGGAGGATTTTATTGCGGGCTTCCTCTAAACAATTCACTCTAGAATCGAAGTCGACAAGATGGGTGTCCCGTGCCTTCAGCCAGTGTAGTTCCTCCAAATGACTTTCTATTCTACACAACTCTATTTTATCCATGGTCTTTTTTGCTTTTAACCAGATTATAGAGTTTTCTTTTAATCGATTAAGTTTCCTCTCCAAATTTCCCTAAGCATCCCCTGAAATTGTGAGAGAGATGTCAGTCCATACTGATCTTAGAATTTGATCAAAAGAATCCTCCCTTAGCCAAGCATGATTAAACTTAAAGGGGGTGATTTTCCCCAGGTCTTCCTTCTCCTAATTGAAGGTAGATAGGGGTATGATCAGAGAGAAAAGGTAGGTCTACCCAGGCCCGAATTCTAAAATTAAGTGAAATCAAGCCTTCAGCCACCAAAAATCTATCAAGTCTCTTTGCAATGCTATCTAAACCCGATCTCCCATTTCGCCAGGTAGGCAGCACCTCTATCGACTCCAAGTCCACTAAAGTATTTTTGGAGAATAGTTGCTTGAAAAAATCCGAGAGTGGATCTGCCTTTTCCCTTTCTCCCCAAATCTCCTTGGTACTAGTCGTCAGGTTGAATTCTCCCGCTATGATGAGGTCCTTTACAGCTAGGAGGCCTAAAATATCTAGTCTCTCCCAGAAGGATCTTTGATCAGCACACGGTCCATAGGTATTGAGCAAGGTCATCTTGGTCTTCAGTTCTAAGCAAGTAACCGTGAGTAAAATCCCGCCTGGACTTAGCACTGGAGTTAAATCAAAGAAGGTGGGATCCCAAGAGGCCAGGAGTCCTCCTAAGTTTCCTACTGATCTTGCCACACAAACCATCCAATCAGGTCGTAGAGAGTAAAGAAAATTTCTAGTTGTTGCCGCATTCACAAGTGTTTCTTGGAGAAAAATAGCAGACGGACGAGTCTTCTCAAGGAGTCATCGCATGGAGGCAAGTTTCAGGGGTCTTCCTACCCCTCTAATATTGAGAGATAGTAGGATCATGACTTGGCACGGGTAAGGGATTTTAATCCTCTAAGCTCCCCTAGATCAATATCATTAGCTTGTGAAGCTGAACTCAAAGCCTCTGAGACTGCCTTTTTACGCACACTGCGGGTTTTAATTGCCGAAATCTCCAAGCCTAAACCCTTGGACCAAGAAGGATCAATCTCAGTTGTCTTCCTCGCTCCCGAAGAAGAAGGAATGTCGCTAAGGTGGATAGTAGGTTGGATAAGAGTCTTGCCATGGTAAGTGGGGATGGGAATGGAGTCAAAAGGAGTGGAGGGGGTTGGAGTGAAATAAGATAGCAGGTTGTCTAGATCATGTTCAGAATGAGGCGTCTTAGAATATCTTGATATTTGTTACTTATAAATATGTGATAACAAGTAATGCATGATATTTTAGTTTTGCACCAAGGGCCATACTTTAATAGAAATATTTTATAGGTGGGGAGTTAAACCCACACTTTCTAATGAGGGGTATTGTCACATTTAGTAAGTGGTACATGGCCTTGTAGCTTTGTAAGAAGAATCAAAATTCAATAGGTATATTTTAGAGGTGGATATCAAGCAAACTGTCAAATTTTGTGAGACATTTGTCTCATTTAAACACTAAATATTAGTAAAGATGTCACGTTAGTGATGCATGCTTCTCTACATTGTCTCATTTATGTCATATGTGCATCCTTTTCAACATCACCATTTTGACACATAAAATCATATGTGTCTTGTTAACATCACATATGCATAATGGATATTGTCATGTTGACAAACTTAAGTTGCATGTTGCATTGTAGGCATGGTTATAAAATTATCGTGTTAAAATGTTCTTAGAGTCTTATTTACAACATGTATCCAATTATAAACTATTGTTAATTAATTAATTATTACTTATAATAATTAATTTAATTTAATTTTTATTGTTAATTATCTGATATTGGATCAACCTATAAGTTAGTTTTATATTAACATAATATATGTAGATTTACAAACTAGATTCTCTGAGCTATACCAAAACAGAAACCAGAGCTTTGACATATGTTCTATATAAAAATAATAATGTTTGAAAGAGTCACCTGGTACCGACTTACCCATCGGGGCCCACATAACTTTTGGTGTTTCATCTCCTAGGGTTAGGTTTTTGGATGTTTGTGGTTTTGGCATTCATGAGTAATGTTAAAAAGGCCTATGGAGCCTCATTGTAATCATTCTTCTCAGATGGATGTGTGTAGCAACCACATCTCTTCTCAGAGATAACTACCACCATTCGAGCAAGTTGTTTTCAATTCTACAGTTTTATAGTTTCAACCTATTTTATTTATTCAATAGAAGTTATTGTTCACTAGATATATATTTTTGTTCTTTGTATCTCTGAGTTATTGTATTGAGCTTGTTATTTATGTCGTTCTTCTCATAAATCCCGATCAGTGGTATTAGAGCAGTCTGCTCTTAATTTATTTTTCTTCATGCATTTCCCCAACAAGATTTGGGTACAAGAAGCTAGGACTCAAACCAGTCGATCCTTTGCAAGATTGGTCGCACCGAGCCTGACCAAAACTCATGGGGGATGAGAAATAAATATGATGGAGTAGGAGATCCTTTTAAATTGTTGCTCGAGGAATCCTTTATGAAAAAAGGAACGAAATGATGGATAGCTTTGCATTTACAAACCAAATTCTCTGAGCTATACCAAAACGAAAACCAGATCTTTGACATATGTTCTATATCAAAACAATAATGTTTGAAAGAGCCACCTGGAACTCACAATTGACTTCCCCTTTCGGTCTCAATACTATGTCCCAAACATTATTCCTCATAATAGAGGTGTACTCCTCTACCATGGAATCCCTCCATACCTGTTGATCTACTGCTTCCTAAAAAATAGAAGGCTATGCATCAATGATGCTACTCATAAGAAGCATATAGTTTAAAAACTTCCTCAGAGGAATGCACTCTCTAACCACACTCCTAGAGGCCTCACCAACATCCCTCAATCTATGTAATAGACACCTAGGTCTCTTGATAGGATTAGAAGGGGCTAACTCCTCCTCCCTACCTGGAGTCTAAACTATTGACTAATGCTCATCCTTTAGAGCCTACTGCTCCTTGTCATTTATCATTGTTGATGATTCATGAGATCTCCTAGATGCCAAGTTCTCATCGAACTTAACATCTCTGCTCACAATTGTCTTCTTGCACTGAAAAGAAGATCATGTAAACCTTTGAGGTTTCACTATACCCCAATAAGATACCCTTCGATCCTAAAGGCTCCAACTTCATCCTCTTCTCCATGGGCACATGGATGTAGAATGGACAACCAAAGATTCTCAAATTACCAATCTCTGGCTTCACTCCTGAGAAAGCCTCCTCTAGAGTCTTGTACCCCAATATCCCGTGAGGATTGTTGTTCTGCACATATATTGTCATGTTACACGTCTTTTCCCAAAGAACCATAGACAACTCCTGGTCATGTAACATAGCCCTGGAAGAATCGATGATAGAACAATTATTTCTCTCCACAACCCCATTTTGTCAAGGGTTGTATGAGATTGTCAACTCCCTCTTGATCCCTTTCTCATTGGAGAAATCCTTGAAGTCATTGGTGGTGTACTCTCCCCAATTATCCAACCTTGATACCTTAATATTCTTTCCTATCACATTCTCCACCTGAGCTCTAAACTCCTGAAACCGACTAAAGACCTCATCCTTGGTCTTCATAAAGAAGATCGAGGTTTTCCTGGAAAAATCATCAATACATGTCATATATTATGATGATCCATATATTGATGCGATTGACACTGAACCACTCACATCTAAATGGATAAGATCCAAGATCCCCTTGGACCTACTCCCGCTTCTTGGAAAAGCAACCTTGGAATTCTTCCCAAGTGCACACCCTTTGCACACTCCCTGCTGCTCAATATTGAACTTTGGAAGACCTGTAACAATCCATCTCAGAATCGACAATGCCCTGTAGTGTAGGTGTCCCAACCTCCTTTTCCAAAAATCACATAGCTTGTCACTATCGCATACCAAATCCTGAATAGGCCTGATATGCAACCTATATATATTTCCCTCTCTAACCCCAATGACCACTATTGTGTATGAGATAGATTTATTTGGACGTACAAGTACTTTCCCTCTCTGAAAAGTAACGAAAAAAACCATGTCCTCCATAGCTGAGATGCAGAGAAAATTCTTCTTCAAACCTGGTACATAAAGCACATCATGGGCATCCAACGAATCTCTGGACTTGAGTTGGAATGTAATTGTTCCCTCTCCCTTCACTACATACTTGGCATCATCACCAAGCTCCACATGAACATCTGAGTCCCTCTCCACCAAATTTCTAAATATCTCCCGTGTTTCTGTCATATGATGAAATGCAACACTATCCAAGTACCACACACTCTTGGTATGTGTGTTGGTAGAAAGGCAAGAAATCGGTGAGTAATCCTTCTCAAACTTCAATGCAAACTCATCAAGCTGCATCTCTTCTTATGTTGTTGTCTACATATTTCCTTTACCTTTCTTCTTCTCTGGACACTGAGATGAAAAATGTCCATTCTTATGACATGAGAAGCACTTCATTTTACTCAAGTCCTTCTTTTTCCCTGGCTGCGATGATCCTCCATCACTTTTACCCTTTTTTCTAGAACTCTTTCATTTTCCCCTCCTTGTATTATTGACAAGATCCAAGTTCTCATCTCTACTTCCCTACTTGTTGATCTTGGACTCCTCCCGAGTCTCTTCCTGGATGAAATCATCCAAAATCCTCTGCCAATCTGGGAGATGTTCTTGAGCACATACTCCCTTGACAAATGGTTCCCATGACTTGGGAAGACCATTCAATGCCACATTCACGAGCTCTATGTCTTCCATTTTCTCCTCTATGGCAAAAAGATAATCACACCTGTGTGATCCTCATGAAATAACTAGTAACATTGTTAGATCTATACATATGTATCGATATGAGTTTATTCCTTAAGACCATATTCCTATTCATGTTAGTGCTCTGGAATAAACCTACCAAGGCATAAAACATCTCTTTAGCCTTCTTCCTCTAGGATAAGTGAGGAATTAGATGATCCTTCATTGAATCTAAGATGACCCTTTGTGCTTTGATATCCTTCTTCTCATGAGCTGCCAATGCTTCTAGATCTGTTGGTGGAAAAACTACTTTGTCCATTAACTCCCAATGGTCATACTCCTTTAACGCCAAAGTAACTCTTTCTTTCCAAGGTAGGAAGTTGGATGCTCCATCTAATCTGTCTCCAACTCGCAAAGGTGATGATGCCATTTTTTAAGACCTGATAAACTTCCCTAGAAATAACATGTTGCTGAAGATTTCCATGTACTGACCTGTATGACCTCTTCTTGCACTATCTATGTTAATTGTGCGACTTGTATGTTGAAACTCACACTATTTCACGTGACCTGTGTACTGGTACCCGCGTTGTTACTGCACGACCTGTAACTGAATAATCACACTATCTGCATGCCTGAATAAAAAATAACTACGCTATCCTCGTCGATTGACCCAAATGCAGTAAGAATGTTTCCTTGAATCTGTTGACCAAAATTTGGTCACCTATACATTCTCGCTCCTGGACAATAATAATAATAATAAAAGATATCAGATGATGAAAATTTTTGAACTATTATGATTTCATTGTGTATTCGTCGGTCTGATCAGCTTCACCACATATTTTTTGGATCAAAAATACAAGTTCGTATGCTCAAGATATCCATGTTTAAAGTTTAAGCAGTGTTTTAAAAGGTGCTTCTTCAATGCGCAAAAAAAGTTAAATTTTATTGGAATTGTGAACTCTTGGAACCATGAATTGTCTCAGAAGCATGGTACACATCCTTTACACTCTCTTCCACTCATCCCACACTTAAAAATATTTTCAAAATCTACACTCTCCTTATACCTCCTCTACACTAGTCTACACATCTCCACACTTTGTTTTTGTTTTTTTGAGTCCTTAGCTGAATCATGGATGCACCCACACCCATATTCCCTCACTCCCTCATGTCGTGAGTCCGTGACCTACATTTCCCACCCCCTCAAATTACCCCCTCACTTAAACTCTCATCCCACACCCCCTCACCCTCTCCACTCCCTTATCCCTTATCCTCCATACTTATAAATTATCCTAAGTCCTTTCAGACTCACTCACCCCTCCCCCTCACCTTATTCACTCCCCTTTATCCCCCTTATCTCACACTTAGATTTTTTTTAAAACTTGTTTTGGACTCACCCACATCCCCCTCAT
>ML820626.1:62611-76429 GCA_009831015.1 Picea engelmannii
CCACCATATACACTTCTCCCCTCCCTAACTACCCTTTCCCATTCTCGTTCACTCTCTCTTTTAAACATCCTACCTTAACCCCTTTTAAATTATTTAAATTCCAAACCAATTAAACCCTCCCACATTGAGACCTATGAAAATATGACAAGTGTCAACCTACAATTGGGTTGACATGAAAGCTAATTAATGTGACACATGACATAATATGGAGGGAGACACATGGTGTAGTTTTATTGAAGACACATGTCACACTCTTATTGGATACACATGGCATATTTTTGACCTATGAGATAAAGACATGTGGAATATCATCATTGATGACATGTGGCAGCTTATCAGGTGATGAAACGTGGAAAATTTTGAATGGATGACTCATCAGGGTGACTGGGCGTGAGGTGGACATTGACTTGGAATGAAAAATTATTATTTTATTCATCAATTTTCCAAGGGAGGTCGACCCACTAAGCTCCATGTCTCTCTTTAATGTTTCTTACTAAGTGCATGAAACACTTAGTACTATACAATACTAAAATTGAAACTTTCCCATGCATTTGGGATGGGATTTACAATAAAAGTCAAGTTTTCAACTAAAGGAGGGAGAATCCAAGATCAAGGGCTGATATTTTCTCAATACATCCAATTGACGATGGATGAGCGTTAATCTTACGAATGTTGATGATTACATCTTCGTGAAACATCCTCCAGGACACAGACTGAGTAAGTTGGCCTATGAGAGAGCCCATTAGTTGGGTCTGTTGTTCCTCTCTGATATTGATATGGAATGTTGTGTGCCCCTGTATGGGGTGAGGATTCCCATGATTTCTTCTGACTTTCAAGGCTTATTGTTGGCATTCATAAGCCCAAAAAAACCTAAGGTTTCTAGCCTAGCCTAATCATTAGGTTTCCTAGCCCAATTGGCAAGGGTTTGTGAAGAATAGATAAAAATATGATGGAAGATAAGCTTGATGGATCAAGCAAATACAATCCCTGGTGTTAGCACTATGTAAATTTTGTCAGGATGATAGAAAAATGACAGAGGTAACCATTTCAACCAACTTTAGGTTGGATTTCGACCCTTCCAACCAGAGAAGGCTCTCTCATCCATATAGCTATTGAAAATACTCAAAAGATTTGGCTATGCACGCACAGAGGTCAAATTCTGCAATAGGATAAATTTTAAAAGTGGTAGGACAAAACAAGAGGGCAAGGCCATTGGGAAATGGGTTCAATTCCTGAAATCATACAAAGATTTATAAGCTATGTATTCCAAAGGGAAGAGAGGAAAAATATGTATGATGTTCAACCAAATAAGTAATATGGGATGGAAGTGGAAGAGAAGAAAAAACCATTATGGCAAGAGGCATCTAACTAGGGATGAATCTCTTGGTATAGCTTTAGAAGAAGAAACATAAAGGATGGCTACCGAAAACAGAGCACCAAACTAGGGTGAATTCTAAATCAGGAACCAATAAACACATAAAAAGTATAATCAATATGAGAAAGAGCACCAACGAGGTGAATTCTTTCTTTTTCTTAAAGACTATCGCTAGTAGAAAAACACATTCATGAATATGAAATACAAGAAAACATATTGAACATCAACACCATGATGAATCTTGGGTATCTAAGAAAACCTCCTCTTCTTATATTAAAATCCATAAGAAATCACAAATTTTTCTTGCTACAAGGACAGGCCCTTCTCCGGCCAGTCTAACCATTCATTTTTCTTTTTAACAGAATATATAGATAAATTACATATGAGACCCAAAAACAGATCATCTTCTCCAAGATTCCAAAAATAGATATCGGTTATAGAGGGAGTAACGTACCAAAACCGAACTCCTACTTTCTAGGGAACATTACAAATAGAAAAACGAAATATTTGAGATCCTTACCCTGAATGCCACTTATCTACAAAATCACAAGTTTCCCTGAAATGAACTTGATTTAGCCCGTCATGAATTTTTCATTTTAGCTTCTCAATCTCTTCCTTTAACATGTCAAGCCAAATAGGTTGGTCTTCTTTAGTACCTTTAACTGTCCCAGCTTTAACTTCCTTCTTCCATCGTTTTTTCCTTTGTTCTCTCCAGCTTGTGTGTAGTGTCCATCTGCATATCCATTAATGATCAAATCTTTCATAATAGGATTCAACCTTATTTCTTCACCTGATCCTGGTTCATCCGAAGATTTTACGCAAAATTTTGTTGTCAGGAGTTGCGCATCATGCATTTCTCTCTTTTTACTTGATATCCCTGTCATATTATTTGAATTTCCTGGTTTGCTGAAAACCGTTGGATCTTTCTCCTCAACCCCCTTTGGTTTTCCAGGGAACACGAGCCTATTTCCCTCAGTTGTACATGAATTGGACGAGTGATTTGATTTGCAGTTATCCTGCTCTGGAATAAACTGTCAATTGCCCAAAATAGAGTAATTTCACTTGTGTTTTGAGTAACAGTCGCCATCGAGTACTAATCATGGGATACTGAAGAAAGTCCTTACAAGGATAATGGTCGATCACGTTCGACCATCGATTTCCAATGATGAGTCTTAAATCAGTTATTTGGCGATTCTTACTTGGCATTTTGCAGACGAATGGTACCTAAACAAGAGTCTTAAGATGATTTGACTGGACGTCAAGTTTCCTTTCCACATATGACTCTTGGATTTGACACATTTAATGACACTTAACACGTGATTTCGAGGTGTGATGAAGTGGTTTTGAGTTCACCCGCTTTTCCCCTCAAAATGCATCTGAGGATTCCACGTATCTTTACGGGAAACCGCGGTTGGAATTTTGGGCTCGCTGAGACATTTTAAGCTTCGCGCTAGTTCTTTGCCCAAAATGATCCCTGACCGTTGATATGCGGTGCTTGCGATCTGTGACCCGTCGGGTCCCATTAAGTCTGCACTTCCACTAGACTTAGCCTCCTTTCGCTAGATATGGCCCTGTCCTCAAGTTTATAACATCTCTACATCGGTTTAGCATTTCGCTAAGTCACAAAACCTGGATTCCATATAAAAATTGTTATAGTGATAACATGGGCTCCCAATGGGGATGTTATCGTCCCTGCAAGGTAGCAAAGAATGTGTATACCCTGTGCCTTATCCATCGAGCTCCTCCCAAAATGGGTGTGTACCCTATTATGACCTGTCACCATTGTCTGCTGAAAATCGAATTCTGCCCACTGCTTTCACCTGGAGACTGAACGTTTTATATACTGCTAAAATCTAACTGAACACTTTATTTGAAAATCTAAACTTGAAAATGCTTGATCATCAAGCTTATTCGCACTTACCTACCCTAACTGCTTAAATGAGATTTCAATCAAATAAAATCATAATGCCAATACAACCATGCAAGGATTTTGTCTACTGTCTGGTTTCTTTGCACACGCTTGCTCCAAAGCCTGTTTACTGATAATTCATTAAAGAATTTACATGTGAATTCAAATCTCAAAAACTCAAAAACATTAGGACTATTTACTACCTCCAACAAAACTGCAAATGGATCTCCTAAAACATTCATAAAACAATAATCATGTTGCGCTCCTTCCACCGCATTCTTGTTTTCATGTGGTTTAACTAGTTGATTTTTACCAAGAAGTTGGAAAATCCGCTGAGACTGTTGGGAATAACGATCTTCTGAGCTACAAGATAGTGTTGACTAGAATAACCCCTCTGATAGAAAGAAATCCATATTTAATGCTGATGTTGACTGACCATCATCTTTATTTCTAAGCTTACGACCCATCATAAGCTGTAAATTCTGATTGTTAAAACTGTCCATATAGCATGCCACATGGTCATGAAACACATGAGAAAACATTCATTTTTTATGAACCAAAATAGAAGGACAAGCCTCCTTCACAAGTGTTTTTTGTTCTTTCTCTACTTCTTCAGTCTTGAGAACATTTTTAGAACCATAATCTTCAAAGGAATTAAATAAAAAAATTGCTTCTTTATGGTCTGTCTACATTTCTGATTTAAAAGTGGCATACATTGTTTTGTTGCTTTCCTGAAACTCTATGTCATTTTTTTGTTCACTACTTGAATTCTTCATAGATGCAGTTTCATAATCCTCATCCACGTCCAAGCCACTTAGAATTTTAACAACCACATCATTCGTAGGGGAAGGAAAACACTTTGGAAGTACTTTGTTTTTTGGGAGATCTTGTTGAATGTCGTCATTAAGTTCAGGGGAAGGAAAATGACTTTTGAAAACAATTCTTTGATAACCTTTCTCCATTTTCTCATGATTTTATTTTAACCATTCAAAGGAAGAAAAACATAATGGGAGATATTTTTCATTTGCAAGTCCACTTCTTTCTTCAGATTCAACATCAAGTCTAGAGGGTTTGTTTTCTAAAACATTATTAACATTTTTCTTCAGCAATTTGAAAGAAGCAAAACACAATGGCAAGGTTCTTCCACCTGATTCAAAATCTTCTTCATTTTCTTTACTACTTTCATATGCACATTTTCCACTTTCTTTGGATTGTTGAATACACTCATCTTCAACTTCATTTTTGACCAATTGCTGCAATTCCTTATTAATTTTTTCCAGTGAATCATCGTGGTTTGGAATCATCACACCTCCCTTTCCTTCAGTGATGGTCTTCAAATTCTCTTTCAACAATTTAAATGAAGGAAAGCATAAAGGTAAAGGATTTCCTTCAACTGGTTCAAAACTTTCTTCTTTGTAACTGTGATATGTAAGTTGATTTCCCTCAATATATTGTTGAAAAGGAACATTTTCTGATAGAGAACATGCAACTGGTTGTTCCAGGAAGTCAACATCACAATCATCATTATATTCATCATATATATGCAAATCAACAACGTCTGCAATGGCATCTAACAAGAACAAACTTGGAACATCAACCTGTTCTTCAACGGACTAATTTGAAAACTCATCTTCTTGACTGTTTACAAATGAATATATAAAACAATCAGCTCCATGCTTATCATGGGGTGGATTAGAAGCTACATTAGCACCCTCTCTTTCAATAAGTGGAATATAATCCTTAGAAAAATCATTAGCATTTAAAACTTTAAGAGGACCTATGATATTATCAACTCTATGCTCAAGATTCCAATCAATTGTTTTTCATATTTACTTTCATGTTCTGGAGCATCCAACCCCTCATTTCGAATCTGTTCACATGCTTGGATATTGTGTTGAATCTCCTGAGCATCATTAAATATTTATTGTAAGGACTTATGTCTTCTTTCCATCAGGAGGAAAGGCAAATCTGGATGAAGAGTAGTGGCATACTGGAGCATGGCAACAGTTTCAATGGGTTGAATTTCTTTTGGAAACTTGTAATAAATACTGGAAAACTTTCTATTGAATGTAGAAATAGTTTCATTGCTCTGCCTCTTTAAGGCATATAACTCTATAAGTTGTAGATCCAAAGATTTCTTCTTGCCCCAAAACTTTGAAAAAACACTCTTCATTTCTTCCCATGAGCCGATTGTCTCTGGATGCAAATGTTTAAACCATTATTTGGTATCTCCTTTCAAGGATTGAGAGAAGGCCCTTATACAAACATTGTCATGGTCAATCTCAAACAAATCTATAAAATGCTCAAACTCTTGGATGTGTTTTTTAGTTGTGATGGCATCGAGTTTTCCATCAAACAAAGGTAGATACTTATAGGTCTTTGGAGGAAAATCATGAAGGATGTGAGGTAATTTTAATGGTCTGTATCTATGTTGAGTCTTGGAGGGTGTTGGATCAAGTACAAGAGGTAAAATATCAGCCTTGGTTTCATGAGGCTTATCAACTTGGTTATGGTTATCACATGGCTCAGATGGGATATTTTGATCAAAATCAATGATAAACTGAGGAGATATATGTATAAATTTAAGAAGAGGATATACAATTTCAAGATTATCATGATCATCATTTGCATGCAACAGGTAAATAAAAATTTGTTTAGCATATTCAGGAAAATACAAAAGGTAATTAATAACAAAAAATATTATGTCTTGGAAAAAAATCAACTTCAGGTACTTGTTTTCTCCCATGATATCCTTTCATACCTTTTGTCAAAGGGTCTCATCTTTCAATTGAGTCTCTGAAACGCATTTGAAGCTTGATTTGAGTCTCTGAAACGCATTTGAAGCTTGAGTTGAGTCGCCAATAAAATATTTAGGCTACTAAGTCTTTGGATAGTGGAGTCACCATGAAAATTTTGAATTCTAGATTCTTGAATATGGAGTCGCCAGGTGAATGATAAACAACCTTTCTGTGTCTGAATACTTTTCACCATCAATACTCTGATATGAACTTTGTCATTTTTCCCAGGGAATATTTCACCTTCGTTCCCCGACAACGGTGCCAGAATGTTAGTACTCTGTAAAATTTGTAAGGCTGATAGAAAAATGACAGAGGTAACTGTTTCAACCAACTTTAGGTTGGATTCTGACCCTTCCAACCAGAGAGGGCTCTCTCAGGCATATAACTATTGAAAATACTCAAAATATTTGGCTATGCACACACAAAGGTCAGATTCTGCAATAAGATAAATTTTAAAAGTGGTAGGACAAAATAAGAGGGCAGGGCCATTGGGAAATGGGGTCAATTCCTGAAATCATACAAAGATTTATAAGCTATGGATTCCAGAGGGAACAGAGGAAAAATAGGTATGATGTTCAACCAAATAAGTAATATGGGATGGCAGTGGAAGAGAAGAAAAAACCATTATGACAAGAGGCGTCTAACTGGGGACAAATCTCTTGGTATAACTTTAGAAGAAGAAACATAAAGGCTGGATACCGAAAATAGAGCACCAAACTTGGGTGAATTATGAACTAGAAACCAATAAACACATAAAAAGTATAATCAATATGAGAAAGAGCACCAACAAGGTGAATTATTTCTTTTTCTTAAAGACTATCGCTAGCAGAAAAACACATTCATGAATATGAAATACAAGAAAAAATATTGAACATCAACACCATGATGAATCTTGGCTATCTAAGAAAACCTTCTCTTCTTATATTAAAATCCATAAGAAATCACAAAATTTTCTTGCTACAAGGGCATGCCCTTCTTCAGCCAATCAAACCATTCATTTTTCTTTTTAACAGAATATATAGATAAATTACATATGAGACCCAAAAACAAATCATCTTCTCCAAGATTCCAAAAATAGATATCGGTTATAGAGGGAGTAACGCACCAAAACTGAACTCCTACTTTCTAGGGAACATTATAAACAAAAAATTGAAATATTTGAGATCCTTACCCCGAATGCCACTTGTCTATAAAATCACAAGTTTCCTTGAAATGAACTTGATTTAGTTCGTCATGAATTTTTCATTTTAGCTTCTCAATCTCTTCCTTTAATGTGTCAAGCCAACTAGGTTGGTCTTCTTCAGTACCTTTAAATGTCCCATCTTTAACTTCCTCCTTCCATCGCTCTTCTTTTTTCTCTTGCCAACTTGCGTGTAGTGTCCATATGAATATCCATTAATGATCAAATATTTCATAATAGGATTCAACCCGATTTCTTCGCTTGATCCTAGTTCATCCGCAGATTTTGCACGAAATTTTGTTGTTAAGAGTTGCACAGCATGCCTTTCTCTCTTTTTACTTGATAGCCCTATCATATTCTTTGAATTTCCTGGTTTGCTGAAAACCATTGGATCTTTCTCCTCAACCCCCTTTGGTTTGTCATGGAACATGAGCCTATTTCCCTCAGCTGTACATGAATTGGACGAGTGATTTGATTTGCAGTTATCCCGCTCTGGAATAAACCGTCAATTACCCAAAATAGAGTAATTTCACCTGTGTTTTGAGTAACAGTTGCCATCAAGTACTAATCATGGGCTACCGATGAAATTCCTTACAGGGATAACGACCTATCACGTTTGACCATCGATTCCAAATGATGAGTCTTAAATCGGTTATTTGGTGGTGCTTACTTGGCATTTCGTAGGAGAATTGTACCTAAACAAGTGTCTCGAGATGATTTGACTGACCGTCAAGTTTCCTTTCCACATGTGACTCTTGGATTTGACACATTTAATGACACTTAGCACATGATTTTGGGGTGTGATGGAGTGGTTTTGAGTTCACCCGCTTTTCCCCCCAAAATGCATCTGAGGATGCCACGTATCTTTATGGGAAACCACGGTTGAAATTTTGGGCCCGCTCATAAATTTTAAACTCCGTGCTAGTTCTCTGCCCGAAATGATCCATGACCGTTGATCTGCAATGCTTATGATCTATGGTCTGTCATGTCTCATTAACTCTGCACTTCTGCTAGACTTAGACTGCTTCCGCTAGATATGGCTCTGTCCTCCAGTGTATCACGTATGTACATCGATTTAGCCTTTCACTAAGTCTCGAAACCTGTATTCCATATAAAAATTGTTATAGTGATCACACCTAGAAGCCAAGACTTCAGAGAGATGAAGACATCAAAGAAGAAGCCTTCTTTTTCATTTCAACACTCTCAGGTATGGTTCCTACTAATGATGATACTTGGTTAATTGAAAATGGTGCCTCCAGTCACATGACCGGATTTAGAGATCACCTGACTAATCTTGTTGAGAAAGAGACCAATCTACATGTTTTCCTTGGAGACGATGCCAGATATAATGTGAAAGGGGTTGGAACTTCTACCTTCCAACTAGATTCTGACATTCATATTTAGTTAAGTGAAGTAATATATGTTCCTAGGATGAAGAGGAACCTTGTCTCCATTTATGCCTTGGAAGACAAAGGCTACAAGGTTACCTTTTCTAAAGGAAAATTTCTTGCATGGCACAAGGACTCACATATAATTTCTGCCAGAGTAATTGGTGTTCAAGAAAGAAGCTTATACAGGTTGACCATCAAACCAGTCTAGGCCCAGTTACATGATACTATGAGATTGAGTGAGCTATGGCATAGGAGACTTTCTCACATTCATTATAGATCTCTTCCAACTTTAGGCAAAATGGTAACAAGACTTCCAGAGATACATATTCATCATAAAGGTGTTTGCAAAGGTTGTGCCCTTGGCAAGAATGGTAAAGGGTCCTTCTTGAGCAGTGACAATAGATCCAAGGAAATCTTGGACTTGATATATTCAGATGTGTGTGGTCCAATGATTGTTGACTCCCTGAATGGATATTTTTACTATGTACTCTTCATAGATGATCACTCTCAGAAAACTTGGATTTACTTCTTGAAGACCAAGGATGGAGTCCTTGCAAAATTTCAAGAATTCAAAGCTCAGGTTGAGAACCTGACCGATAGAAAGATCAAGGTACTAAGATCAGACAATGGAGGAGAATACACCTCCAATGATTTCAACAATTTCTGTATTAATGCAGGGATTAAGATGGAGTACACAATTCCTTAAAACCCTTAGCAAAATGGGGTTTCAGAGAGGAAGAACATATCCATCATCGAGGCAACCAAAGCAATGATACATGATCAGATTCTACCCATGACTCTGTGGGAAGAAGCATGCATGACAACAATATATGTTAAGAACAAGAGTCCTCACCAGATTTTGAAGAAAATAAATTTCGAAGAATCCTTCACCAGAGTGAAGCCTGAGATTGGACACTTCAGGATATTTGGGTGCCCAGTATATTTTCATGTACCCAAAGAAAAGAGATCCAATATAGACCCTTCATGGAGAAAGGGTACATCTGTGGGATACAATGAATATTCTAAGACATATCAGATCTACATCTCTGGTTAGAGACAGATTGAGGTAAGCAAAGATGCTATATTTGAATAAGAGATATCCTTTAAACTATCCAGAGAATCTCAGATGGAGATTGATAGTGAGACAATACCTTCTCCCCCTTCAATAGTTCAGAGGGAGACAACCATTATTCCAGTTGATCCAGTTGTTCCAACTAATCCAGTTGCTCTAGTTGATCCATTTGTTTTAGCTGATCTAGTTACAACAGTTGATATCTCCAGAGATATTGTAGTAGGGCATAAAAGACTTGCCTGGGCTCGACAAACTCTGCAGGAGGCAGATGGACATGCATCCCCTCAAGGCACATCCTGAGAGAGCAAGAGACCAAAGACATTTTCGAGCTACTTTTCAACCATGAGCCACATCATTTATTCTGAGCCTTCTTGTCATGGAGAAGCAACAGGTGAGTAGGTATGGAAAGATACCATGACATAAGAATGTCAGTCCATCTTGAATAATGATGTATGGGGTATTGTTTCGATACCAAAAGGGAAGTTTGTAGTGAATTCCAAGTGGATCTATAAGATCAAGCATGCAACTGATGGAAGTGTCAAGAAATGAAAAGTGAGATTTGTAGCCAGAGGATTCTCACAAGTAGAGGGAGTTGAGACATTTGCTCCAGTAATCTGATGCACTTCCATCCATACTATCATTACACTAGTTGCATCCATGGGTGGAAAACTACATCAGATGGATGTAAAGACAACCTTTCTCAATGGTGAGATTGAGGAAAAAGTTTATATCGAGCAACCAGAAGGATTCATAATACACAACGAGAAATCTCATGTGTGTAGGTTGAAGAAAGCCCTATATGGACTAAATCAAGCACCTCGTGCTTGGTATGAGAAAATGGATGGATTCTTGATGAGTTTTGGCTTCAACAAGAGTGTTGTTGATCCAAAACTATATTTTCATATTGTTGGTAACAAGTGCCTAGTCTTGGTCCTATATGTGGATGAATTATTCCTCACCGGTTCAAAAAGACTTATTGTTGAATGAAAGAAAGCATTGACTTCTGAATTCGAGATGAAGGATCTGTGTATGATGCACTATGTCTTGGGACTAAAAGTATGGTAGATGACTGATGAGATTTTCCCGAGTCAAGGAAAATATAAAGTGGAGATATTGAAGAAGTTCGGCATGACAGAGTGCAAATCCATGCCTACACTGATGGTGATGGATTTGAAGAAAATGAATGATGCTTCCACTGATTCAGGAGAGATTGATCCACATTTGTATCGACAACTGATTGGATCATTGATATATCTCGGTAACATCAGATCTGATATATGATATGCAGTGAATGTACTTAGTCAGTTCATGAGTAAGCCGAGACAGACTCACTGGATAACAATGAGTCATGTATTGAGATATCTATGAGGCATAGTTGGATATATCCTGAGACATGCCTCCAATGTATACTTGAGTTTGTAGGGATATGCCGATGCAGATTGGGCAGGGAGCGCAATGGATCAGAAGAGCACATTCAGTTGTTGTTTTACCTTGGGGTCTGCCATGGTTTCCTAGTGCAGCAAGAAACAAATCTCTGTGGCCTTGAGTACCACAGAAGCAGAGTATATAGAATTGAGTGTTCTAGTCCACGAAGCAGTGTGGCTTCGCAAGCTCCTAATAGATTTATTTGATAATGAGATGGATCCTACCATTATTCATTGTGATAACCAAAGTTGTGTGAAGCTCTATGAGAACCTTGTGTTTTACGATAGATCAAAACACATTTAGATAAAATATCATTATGTCATAGAGGTGGTGCAGAGGAAAGTAGTACACATGCAATACCTTCCTACACATGAGTAGATTGTAGATATCTTCACCAAACCGCTTTCCAAGATGAAGTTCGAGTACTTTTGTGAGAGACTTGGCCTGGTGGAGAATGCATCCCTAGCTGAGAGGGAGTGTTGATGATTACAACTTCATGAGATATCTTCCAGGAAACAAACTGAGTGAGTTGGACTATGAGAGATCCCATGAGTTGGGTGTGCCCATGAGATGGGTGTGTCGTTCCTCTCTGAGACTGAGATCCAACGTTGTGTGCTCGTGTATGGGGTGAGGACGCCCATGAAATGGGTGTATCGATGTGTGTGCCCCTGTGTGGGTGAGGATTCCCATGAGATGGGTGTGTCGTTTGAGATGAAATGATGTGTACCCCTGTGAGGGGTGAAGGTGCCCATGTGATGCGTGTATCGTTCTCCTCTGTGTAGAGAGTTGAGATGATGTGGTACTCTACATGATTCTCCTGTGAGACTCGGTGAGATAGAGATTTGTTGAGTAGGACGTCCCTGTGGCCGAGCATAGGTGGACGTGCCCCTAGTGGCTGGCTACTTGTGGATGTGTGAGATCCCTTGCTATATTGTCTAAGAGTAAGATTTACCTGTAACCCTAATTGTGATGTAAAGGGTACAGGTCGGCCCAACCATAAAGTGAAAGATAATTATTGTAAAAGATAATTAATATTGTAATTATTAATTATATTATGAGTTATTGAGGTCAGCCCTGTTGTGCCAATATACACCACTTTTGATGTGTCCAGTCTAGTATAAATAAAAGTGATTTCCCCATTGAGGAAATACAACACACGTGTGATTTTGGAAATTTCAGCAAGAAAATATTCTAGGGCTAAAGTGCGCACCTCTCTTGGGTGTTAGCTTCTTGGTTTTGGAGAGAACCCTTTTGTGTGCTATGTCTATGGTGTGGGAGGTCTTTATCTTGAGAATATAACAAATTATTGTTGGGTTTTCTTCCCTTGTTGAGAAGGGTTTCCCAGGATATTTCTTCTGTTCTTGTGCATGGTTTTTCTTCTTGTGATCTTGGTTATTGCAACAATTGTGAATAGTGTAGCTGCATTTGTCTATGGTTCAAGTACATGACTAAAATTGAAATAAACTTCATGCTTGAGCCTAGTTTAGTGAAAATTCAACAATGGAGGCCATAACTTGAGCTCCGAGTGTCAGAATCATGCAAAATTTATACTGTTGGAAAGGTATTTTGATGAAGAAGATGATGGTATGGGTTTCAAGGGCTGAAAGTTGCTATATTTTTCCTAAAAAATAAAATCTCAATCAACTTCATTTTTAATGGGCATGTGTGAGAACTCAAGTTCACGAGCTTATATCTTGAGATCCAGGCGACGAATTCGGGAAAATTTTATATTGTTGGAAATATAAGATGATGAAAATCACATTTGAAGTGATTTACATCGCTAAAATATTGACTATAAGTTCGAAAAAATTAAAACACAGTTCCCCTCTTTAAAAGGGAAATTGATTGAATTTTGAAAATAAACGTTTATTTAAAAACTTTTATTAAAAAAGGAAAGCGACCATTTAAAATTTACGAATGTTAATGATGCGAATTCATTACTAAGCACTTAAATGAGGTGTTAATTAAATAATATGTTTTAAGAAGAAAAGTGTATGGGAATTTCAAGAGAGAAAGAAACCCTAACTACTCAAGTAGTTAGAAAATCTCATCTTAAAAAGAGAAGAAAGGCTTCATCAAGGGATAATAATAAGAATTGTCAGAGGGGAAGGGAAGAAAATCAGAGGAAGAAGAAGGTACATGTAAATTCTAACCTTGTACAATATCTACTACAAACTGATATTCAGAAAAGATACAATGGCAAATACAAACATTACACAGAGATTTTTCACCTGGAAACCCAAACTGGGAAAACCAACATATATTATATTCATACATTGTGTTACATTGTTTACAATACAATATACATATAGGAGCCAGCGGCATCCAAAACCCTAATTCCTTAACCGGAAATAGAAAACCATCGACAAAAACCATGTGTCGAAAAACCACCTAAATATCATGTGGTCCCGGAAATATGTCGTCCCGGGAAAAAAAAAAATCGGGGGCACTGCCCCCAAACCCCCGCCTGGGGGGCTTCGCCCCCCCTCTAACCCCCTTGCGTGCCCGGCACAGACGCTCAAATGCTACTACTTGTGCAAAGAATATAACACATACCCAACATTCTCCCACTTGTTGTTTTCTTTGCACACAGGGGGTTACAGGGTTACATAGTCAACAATCCAGGGCAGCAATGCCCATGGATCCTCTACACCAAGAGAACTTCTCA